>APFE030671657.1:131051-209443 GCA_000404065.3 Pinus taeda
TTCCTCCATATCTTTAAATTCATTTTAGCGGGGATTACCCTCCTTCAAGATCATCAAGATAGAAGGCCAATCAAAGAAGAAAAAGGTAATAGTGTTGATTGATTCAGGAAGCACCCACAATTTTATTCATTGTAGGGTAGCAAAAGAATTGGATTGCTTCCTATATCCAGCACCAGAGTGTCAAGTGATGATTGCAAATGGAGAACAATAAATTGCTCTGGAAAGTGCCATAATATCAAGCTATCCATGGGAGAATATGTATTGACTAGCCCAATGCTTTCCATTCCAATGGGAGGTGCTGATGTTGTTTTAGGAGTCCAATGGCTACAATCCTTGGGTACAATAGCTTTTAATTTTCAAGAACTTTTCATGAAATTTTCTATGGAAGGAAATGAAGTTGTATTAAGGGGAATAGCAGGGAAACCAGGAAAGATAATAAGCTCTAATGGTATGACAAAGCTTCTAAAAAAGGAACGAAAAGGTGTAATTGCACAATTATGTTCACTAGATGTTTCCACATTGGAATCATCTATTTCTCCAGATCTTCAAATAGTCTTGGACAATCATTCCAAGGTATTTGAGACTCCCAAAGGTCTCCCACCTATTCGTGATCATGATCATGCTATTCATCTGATTCCAGGGAGTGTTCTTCCAAACATCAGGCCATACAGATATCCCTATGCCGAAAAGAATGAAATTGAACGTATGGTTCCAGAAATGCTAGAGGCTGGGATAATTCAACCGAGTCAAAGTTCTTTCTCTGCTCCAGTAGTATTGGTGCACAAGAAGGATGGATCATGGCGCTTGTGTCCGGATTATAGGGAGCTCAACAAGCTCACTATTAAAGATAAGTTTCCCATTCCTGTCATTGATGAATTACTGGATGAATTGCATGGATCAATATACTTCACCAAGTTGGATCTTCATTCAGGATATCATCAAATCAAAATGAAGACTGAAGACATTCCGAAAGACATTTAGAACTCATGAGGGTCATTATGAAGTTTTGGTCATGCCTTTTGGCCTTACCAATGCACCCTCAACATTTCAAGGTTGATGAATTCAATTTTCAAACCATTCCTTAGAAAATTTGTGTTAGTATTCTTTGATGATATACTAATCTACAACAAGTCTTGGAAGGATCATGTTGAACATGTTGACAGGGTGCTACAGCTATTGGAGGAAAAACAATTATATGCAAAAAGATCCAAATGTTTCTTTGGAGTACAAGAGGTGGAATATCTGGGTCATATTGTATCTCATGAAGGAGTTAAGTTAGACCCTAGCAAAATTAAAGCCATTAAGGAATGGAGAATCCCCACATCCATAAAGCATCTGCGAGGATTTCTTGGGTTGACAGGGTATTATCGCAAGTTTGTTAAGAATTATGGGAGAATAGCAGCACCTCTAACAACATTATTGAAGAAAGATGCATTTTCATGGACTCCGGAAGCAACAAAGGCCTTTGAACATCTTAAAGAGGCAATGTGCCAAGCACCGGTCTTAGCTACACCGGACTTCACAAAAACCTTTATTGTGGAATGTGATGCTTCAGGAAATGAATTGGTGCTGTTCTAATGCAAGATGAAAGACCCATTGCTTTTGAAAGTCGTCCAATCAAGGGAAAGTTTTTAAGCAAAGCTATTTATGAGAAGGAAATGTTGGCAATACTCCATGCACTTCAGAAATGGCGACCCTACCTAATGGGAAGACACTTCAAGGTAAAAACGGATCATGATAGCCTTAAATACTTTTTAGAACAAAGATTATCCTCTGAAGAGCAACAAAAGTGGGTCACAAAGATGTTGGGTTATGACTTTGAAATCATCTACAAAAAAGGGAAGCAAAATGTGGTGGTAGATGCACTCTCAAGAAAGGATGAGAACGTGGAAGCATTTTTGTGTGCCATTTCATTATCCAACCAGATTGGATAAATGAAGGAAGGGAGGAATGGAAGAATGACGAAGAAGTGTGGGCACTTATTTGAAAGTTACAACAAGATTCCAGTACGTCTGATACATTTAGCTGGCAAAAATGATTCGTTATGGTACAAAGATCGCTTATACCTCGGTAAGAATTCCCAGCTAAAACAAAAGATTCTTATGGAATTGCACACTTCTCCCTTAGGAGGGCACTCAGGATTTTTAAAAACTTACCACAGGGTTAAGAAGGAATTTTTTTGGGATGGGCTTAAATCAGATATTCAAAAGTTTGTGGTGGAATGTTTGGTTTGCCAACAAAATAAAGTTGAAACAATCAAGACCCCAGGTCTATTACAACCTTTATCCATTCCAAGCCAACGTTGGGAGGAGGTTTCAATGGATTTTATCACATGTTTACCCAAGTTGGAGGGAAAGAGTGTCATCATGGTGGTAGCTGACAGAATTACCAAGTGTGCACACTTTTGTGCATTATCACATCCATTTAAAGCCAGTATAGTTTCTACTGCATTTATGGAAACAATTCAAAAGCTACATGGAAACCCAAAGATTACTGTAAGTGACAGAGATCCCATTTTCACTGGAAATTTTTGGACAGAATTATTTTCTTGTATCGGTACTTAGTTAGCTCATAGCTCATTTTATCATCCTCAATCTGATGGGAAAACTAAGATAGTGAACAAATGTTTGGAAGGATATCTTCGTTGCTTTGTATATGATAAATAGACACAATGGGTCAAATGGTTGCCTCTGGCTAAATGGTGGTATCACACTTCCTTCCATACAGCAACAAAATTGACCCCATTTATGGCACTTTATGGATATTAGCCACCATCCATCACATCATATTTAAGAGAAAATTCTAAGGTTCAAGCAGTGGACCATCACATTGAGCATCAACAACAAGTCCTCCAACTCTTAAAGGATAACCTCGTGTTGTCATAGAATAGAATGAAATAGCAGGCATATCAACATCGCAGCGAAAGAATTTTTTGTACCTGATTGGGTATTCCTATAGCTACAACCATATAAACAAATGTCACTCAAGCAAGTTAAGAAGGGTAATAAATTATCACCAAATTATTATGGTCCATACAAGGTGTTGCGAAAGATTGGTACTATGGCATACAAATTGGAACTTCATGCAGCTTCTGGAGTGCATCGAGTTTTCCATGTTTCATGTTTAAAGAAAGCTATAGGAGACAAGCTCCTAGTTCAAACAATATTGGCAAAACTTGACGACGAAGGAAAAATTATATTGGAACCGAAAGCAGTCAAAGAAATAAGAACTCGACAGCTATGAAATCGATCAATTTCAGAGTATCTCATCAAGTGGAAGAACTTATACACTGAAGATTCCACAAGGGAGGATGAGAATTTTATACAGAAGCATCCAAAACTACTCAAGTGTTGAGGACAACACTTTTGTGAAGGAGAGGGGCATGTTGGGTCCCTACAATACTAGTGATTATCCCATTACTATTGTAGTTGTATCCCTTATTAATATTGTTGTACCCATATTGTCCCCATATTGTTATTACTATGCCGCATAGAATCCCCCTATTGTTATTTTTGTGCCTTTATATTATTATTGTTAGGTCGGCTGGGTTATATTGTGACTCCTTAGAGTCCTACGTATAGAAAGGAGGTTTTGTCATTTGAATCATCAAAGAATCATTCATTTGTGTAATGTAAAGGAGGATGCCCCCTTGAAGAGGCTGAATTCTAAGGCATTGATCTATCTTCTCTATCTTTTTGTGAGCTGGTTTTATAACATTAATGACCAAAATGATGTTCTAACACCAAAACATGAGTCACAATTCACCAAGGTTTCACGTGTGAGTTTCTAGAAGAAAATTGACAAATCAGCCCCAAAATTCGAACAATTTTCAAACTTCGAAATTTGTCCTTGATTTCAATGCATAGGAAAGTGAATCTCGAAAGTTTGGAATATAGGTTTTGTTCCAAATAAAGGAAATTGAATAGGGCTCAAATGATTTTCCAAACTTCATCATGGTTTGGGATGCCCAAAGGGGTATTTGAGGCATATTTGTGAAAAAAAATTGATAAACCAAAACTTATAAAAGTATCTAAATAGTCAACTTGGGGCATGATTTCCAAGGAAATGGAGTTGAACTAGAAAATTCCAAGAGAGGTATTTGTTGAAAACATGGAAATTTAACCTACCATTGAACATATCTCTAAAATTTTCCATGGTTAGGATGATATGAAGGATTCTTTGAGGCCAATTTGTTAAAAATGTAGAAGTTTCTAGAATTGAAAAATTGGGTTGTTAGAGCCAAAATTCGTCTTGTAGCCTCCATAAAAATCCCATCCATGGCTTGTTTAAGGGAAGAGGATGTTATTATAATTTCAATTTTCTAGTTTGGACCTTGAGAAAATGGACTCAAATGTTAAATATTGATTTAATTTCAACAAAAGATTCTAATGCTAGGTTCCTCTTATTTTTTGTGTATTTCATGATTCAGTTTTGTTCTATAATTTAAGTTTTTAAACAAGGGTTAGAGTTATATTGGTAGGGACCACCAAAAAAACTATACATCCCTCTAGTTGTGTGTTTTGAGGATGATTATAGATTTGCTTTTTGGTGTGTTTTTTATTATAGTAGAAGTTTGTTTACATCAAGATTTCTTCACTGGTTTTATAAACCTGTGAAAGCCTATCTTATACTCTACTTTCTATATATATCTTCCTGGAATTCTTATATATGGTTGATTACTGAACAGATCTGGGAGGATTAAGGGTGAGAAGTTCTTTCTATATATATTTGTTACACATATTTGAAAAATTAAGATTGAAGAGATTGAGATTCTTCTTAGATATTGTACTTGTTTTCATCATGTGATCAAAGATAAATTTTATGTTGTGGTGACACTCTATTTGTATAGATTATTTATTATTATATCGATTACTTTGGAACCTTGATTCTGCCATAGATTTTATATTTTGTGAAGTGTCTTTGAGTAAGTCAAAGTATTGGACTATTTCATCATCATTGGAAAGTGAAAATGTTTATCTTTTCATTCCTTTGTCACTATAAAATCACAGAGTTGAGGAGATTTGGAAGATTTTTTGAATTCCATGATTTTTAATGAGTTGATAACTCAAAAACTAGGCTTGCAGTCACTTGTAGCTCATTAATAAAAATAACCCTCATTATTAAAAAAAACTCAAAGAAGAAATGGAATCGTTGATGAGGACAATGGACACCTTTTTGGTTTATGTTGGAGAATTTTGAAAATATTAAAGCAAGAGGTTTATTTGATATCTCTAACCCTTTGTTTCCATACAAGCCATAATGGAAATAAACTATCTCGGGTGATGGTAGCTTATCTCTGAGAAGAGATGTGGTGGCTACATGCCTCTGAACTATGTTACAATGAGGCTCCAAGGCCTATTTATTATTGAGAAACAATGGAAGACCCTAAACATCTAGAAACCTTACCCTATGAGATGAAGCGCGAAAATTGTGGGCCCCGTTTGGGTAAATTGGTACATCAATTTGTTGGGGTCATAAATTTGGCATATGATTTTCGTTTCAAATTTCTCAAAGAGTAGGCTAGAAAAACTTGCAAACCTCTCCATTTTCCCGAAAAATGTCGTTTAGGGCCTCAAAATGGCTCTGGAAGTTTAGCACCTGAAAAACTGAAAAAATAGTAAATTGTGCTACAATTAAAGAAACTAGAAAACTAAAAGAGATAGTGTTGGGGGTCCAAGAGGAAGGAGTGTGGCCACCAATATCCATGTGGATCATTCCTCCCCCCTTAGGAAGTAATGGCCCCCATTGCTTTGAGTGCCTCCATGAGATGGGTAAACTTCTGCTGATCTTGGTCCCTGGTGAGCCACTTTCCTTGTTGTAAGAGTTGGCCAACTTTAACAACATGATACAGTTGGATATTCTACTAGTGAGTGTTCTTGATCTATGTTTCATGATCTGATCAGTTGTGGCTTGTTCCATGCAGTCTGTATTTAGCTTTGTTGGTGTGAGTTGTTCTGTAATGTTGGATGTGTCTAGAAATGGTGAAAAGTATGGCCAAAGGTGGTCAAGATTGAACATTGGGTGCAGATGAAGGAATGGTACAATGTTGAGCTCAAAGGAATTGTCCCCTACAACCTTGGTGATGATGTATGTCCCATATCGGAGTGGATGAAGCTTGCGATGGGATCCAACAAGGTGCTCCTTTTGCAAATTTAGTCAAAAAATTTCGCCCACCTAGAACTTGTGTGGTACCCAATGCTGATCATGGCACTGCTTCTTCTTAGCATTGGATTTGTCTAATATATCATGGACCTACTAGTGGTTGTGTTGAATGAAATCAATGAAGCTATTTACCTTATCTTCTTTGGATTGGATATGAGCTGAATCTACCTAGGTAGCTACAAATAGTGTGGCCACATCAATGGGACATAATGGCTGAAATCCCAACCCCACTTGAAAGGGGCTATGGCTCACTGAGTTGTGGAGAGATTTATTGTAGTTGTGCTAGACATAAGGGATTCTTTCATCCCATGTGCATGGATGCTTCAAGTTGCACATGAGAAAAATTTGTATGATCATCATGTTGATTAATTTTGTTTGGCCATCAGTTTGGGAATGGAAATCCATAGACTTAGTGCGTTTGGTATCCAACATCGACCAAAGACTTGACCAAAATGCACTTAGGAATATACTGCCTTGATCAAAGGAAATGGACTTTGGGATCCCAAAGTTTACCCACATTTGCTCAAAGAAGAGCTTACCAGTGGCCTCTTCTGTGATACTCTTCTTGTAGGCGACCATAATAACCATGTTATATAATTTGTCAACGACCACGAAAAACATAGTCATTGTCATTCTTGGTAGACAGAAGGCCTGACATGTAATCCATGGAGATGGATTCCCAAGGTTGAATGGGAGTAGGTAGAGGAGTATATAAGCCTTGCTTCTTGATGGTTGGTTTGGAAATGACATAGGTAGTGCAAGATATAATGTACCTCCCAACATATCGATGAAGGTTCAGCCAATAAAAATACTTCTGAAATACTGCCACTATTTTCTCTACTCTGAAATTTCGAGTGACCCAACTATAGCGTGCCTCCCAAATCATCTTGGAACACTCTCTTGAATGAACATAAATGTGTCTTAGGTGGCATAATACTGCATCCTAAAGGTGAAAGTTTGGAACTTGCTTACCTTCCAAGAGTGTTTGGTATGTCCTGCTGAATTCTAAATCACTCTCATAAATATGCAGCTACCCCAAAGTCTTGTGCCCATAGAAGTCAAGCACAGTGATCACCACCATGACTGGTGGTCTACTGGGGTAGTTTAGAACATTATTGGTGTTCCCCTTCTTTTACTTAATGTTCAAATGGAATTGTTGCATGTATGTGGACCATTTCTGAGGACGATCATTTTAAAACCTCGCTTGTGTCTGTATGAACTGTAGGGGTTAGTGGTTTGTGTGGATGAATGTTTTCTTCCCCATAATGTAATGCTTCCATTAACAACAAGCTTGCACAATGGAATATTTGTCATAAGTGTGATACCTCCGGACTGTGTCTGAGAGCATTTGACTGTGGTAAGGCACTGGATGCCCCAAATGAGTAAGAACTACGCGAATAGCATAGTTAAAGGCATCTATCTTAATATCAAATGGTTGTTGTAGGTATGGTAATGTGAGCACTGGTGCAGAGCAGAGGCAATGCTTCAACTTGGTAAATGCGTTCTATTAGGTTTCATACCAAAAAAACTTTTCTTTCACTCCACCCTCAGCGACTTGACTTAAAGGCTAGGAGATATGAGAGAACTCCAACATGAACCTGCGGTGGAAATTGGCAAGACCCAGAAAGTTGTTGAGCTTTGTTAGAGTGGTTGGGGTTGGCCAATCCAAAATTACTTGTACCTTGGCTGGGTCCACATACACACCATTCTCATCAATGATTTACCCCATATATTGAACCTGGGTCATTCTAAAAGTGTATTTCTCCAAATTGGCATGTAGCTTGTGTTGTCATAGTGTTTGAAGGACCTGTTGAATATGGTGGAGGTGCTCGTCCCAAATTTGGCTAAATATCAAGATGTCATCTAACTACACCACCATGAATGCATTGGTGAAGGGTCACAAGACATCATCCATCAATCTCATGAAGGTTGTGGAGGCAATTATCAACCCAAAGGGCATGACCAATCATTCGAGAAAGCCCTCCTTAGATTTGAAGGCAATCTTCCACACATCGGAGGGTTCTATAAGCACCTGGTGATAACTAGAATTCAAGTCAATCTTGCTGAAATATTTGTCCCCCATGAGCTAGTCTAGAAGTTCATCAATCCATGGGATTGGGTACCTATTCTAGAAAATGATCTTGTTTAACTCTCGATAGTTAATACAAATCTCCAGGTCCCATCCTTCTTCTATACCAATACAATCAGACTCTAAAAGGATGATGAGCTTGGCCTGATGTTCTATTTCTATAAAAACTTCTGAATCTACCTCTTGATCTTATTGTTCTCAAGAATAGAGCATCGATATATCATTCCATTGGGTAGCAGCACACCTTGGGTCAAATTGATGGAGTGCTTGACCTTCCAGTATAGAGGTACCCCTGTAGGTGAGGCTAAAATGTCCCTATATGCCTCCATGGACTTGTCTAGCTGATGTTGTTATGCAAAGGACCCCTGTTTGGAAGTGGTGGCCACAACCTTCTTCTTGCCCTCAGGGAAAATCATAAGGAAAACAAATTTCCTGGTCTGGGAAATGATCTTATTGCATTGCCTTGCAGTGATCAAAGAGATGGCAGTAGGTGGGGCTACCTATAGTATCTTGTACAATTTATTGCCCAAAATAATAATTATAGAGCGAGGTCTAGACTCATATACAACATACCACTTCCATAAGTATGGTTGTCCTAATAATAAATCAAAAACTTCAAGAGGAGAAACATCACACAGTACCTCATGCATGAAGCGATTGATGTTGTAGTGAAGGAGACACTGTTGGCTGACATGAATATCTTGTCCTTGGTGAAGACACCCGATCATGTACGGCTACAGATGTGCTGTCATCGGCTAGCCCAACCACTTCATGACGTCTTCTGAAATGAGGTTCATTTGTCTCTCTCTATTGACAATGAATTGTAGGAGAGAACCTTCCATCCACATTTGTGAGTGGAAGAGGTGTTCCCACTCCTCTAGATCTTCAAGCTCATTCTTCTATGTTTTTGTAGTGGCCATGGTGGCACTGGGCTGCACTTCAATGATATGCTTCCCTTTTTCATTCCCCTTGTTGGGATCTAACTTAGAGTCAGAACAAGCATCTATTTTAGAATCTTTCAGCTCATCCACCAGTGACTGCTTGGTTCGACACTCACTTGTGTTGTGAGTGGAAATCTTATGTAACTCACAAGATTTCCCCATGTCCTTTTTTTTCTTCATGGTGTTGTTCTTTTCTTTCATCTTTGACAATTTTTCCTAGGCCACCCCACCTTGGATTTGGACTTTTCTCTATGGTTTGTGGGTGACTTTTCCTTGCTTCAGATTTGTAGATCCAAAGTCCTGATTCTTCTGTTTAAGCTTCTACTCAATCTTGACAATGTATTGGTATCTTGTGCTGAGTGAGGAGATGCCTAGGAACTCCATGTCATCCTAGATATACTTTTGTAGATAGCCACGGTACCTGAGAACCAAATGGCACTCAGAATCCTTGATACCCAACTTAGTGCAGAGAGTATGGAAAATATTTGTGAACTATAGAACATATTCATCCCTGCCCTTCGGTAGTGTGGTCCACTTTATATATTTAATTTCATAACTCTTGGCACGGTAATATTGTTCCTTAATGGAATATAAAAAATAATCCCATGTGGGTGTGGCTAAAAACAGTGAGGATTCCCTCTTGTCCCTTTATTCAAAGCAAGTTTCCCACTAGTCCTTGACATGTGGGGTGGCTTTATGAAGTGAAAAAGTAGTATTTTCCTGATTGGAGATGTCATGAATTGAAAAATATCCTTCCAACATATTCAACCATTTAACTATGATGCTTGCATTTATTTGGCCTTCAAATATGGGAATATCAAAGTTAAATTATACCTTAAAAGGATTAGCGCATCCAGAGTGGATACTAGATGAAGATGTGTCACCTGTGGGTAGTTGTTGAAGGATCTAGGCAAAGCTATCCATCATTGCATTCCTATGTCACTCAAGGGCTTCCTTGAGCAATATTTTGAAAGGATCTCCTACCCCCTCATTTTTATTTTCATCCACCATGGGAGGTCATTGGGGTTTGCGAGGCTAGTCTTGAGAAAGGTTCAACAAGATCGAGCCTTAACTCTTTATACCACAACCTTGTTGGGGACATGCAAATATATAGAAAGAGCAGACTAATATAATACCACTAATCCAAAATTTAAACAAGAACACAACAAATTACAGATATAACCATAAATACATTAATGCAGCAGAAATAACACTTCATATCATTAATATTATAATACTGAAATATGCTTACAAACATAATCGAAATAAACTAGCTCAAGCGATGGTAGCTTATCTATGAGAAGAGATGTGGTAGCTACATGCCTTTGAACTGTGTTATGACAATGCTCGAAGGCCTATTTATTATTGAGAAACAATGGAAAACCATAAATATCTTGGAACCTAACCCTAGGAGATGAAGTGCCAAAACTGTGGGCCCCATTTGGGGAAATTAGTACATCAATTTCATGTTTCAAAGATCTTGAAGAGTAGGTTGAAACGAAACAGGTAGACATGTTTGGCACTCTTTTGGTCTCTCTATTTTCCCTAAAAACCTCATTTAGGGCCCCAAAACGACTCTGGAAGTTCATGTTCCAAAAAACTGTCAAAAATAGTAAATATTGGTACAATTAAGGAAAATGAAAAAATGAAAGGGATAGTTTTGGGTGTCCAAGCGGAATAGGAGGGTGGCGACCAATATCCACCTATATAGTATTGTAATCTCAATAACCCTAGCTATTTGATAGTGGTCAACTAGAGTGTTACTTGGTGCGTTTACTCAGCTTTATTTTGCCATTTTCTTCATTAATGATTATTTTCATTGGTCACTATTGACGATGTAACCATGCAGGTTTATATTTCGGAAGTGCTCCATATATGCTAGATCCTACACTTGTGACATACACTGTGTAGGATTAGGCATGAAGGAGGAGACTATTATTTGTAGTTTTGTTTGGTAAGTTCTTATTGGTTTCAACTTTCAATATTTACTTTGTAAGAGTGTGGTCACTGTAAATTATAATTTCTTGGGTTTGATTTGAAGAGAATCACTCATTGGAACATGTTTTGAAGTTGAGGAAAAACAATAGTTTGAATAAGGTACGTTTTTCTTGCGCACACAATAGTTATTTATTTGATTGATACACTCGATTTCCACGCAACATTTTGTCTCTT
Organism: Pinus taeda; assembly: GCA_000404065.3. NCBI lineage: Eukaryota > Viridiplantae > Streptophyta > Pinopsida > Pinales > Pinaceae > Pinus > Pinus taeda. Next base: position 142,416 of record APFE030671657.1, read on the forward strand.
TAGTTGATCTGTTTGGTGTTATTTGAAGGCATATTCTAGTCACATTTTTTGTTATTATTCAGAGTGGAGAAATTATGATCTTTTGCTTGCACACATAATTGAATGGAAATAGAATTTAGTGCAAGAACTTGAGTAGAGGTTTTTGAGTTGAGAGTCCTATTTGGCATTAACATAGCTTGGATAATTTCAGATTTGCTTTACAAGGCATTATTTGAATTTTCATCGACAATGCTCATGCTTCCAGTTAATTATTATTTAGGGTAGGTTTTCTAATTTGGGCTTTCTTAAGGGAAAATTTTAAGGATGGATATTTATCTTAAAGATTAGAAACCTTGGTGAATCTTACTAATCCATAATATGAAAACTATAAAAGACTTGGTGATATTTTAGTAAAAATATTCGAACTTCTAATGATTTTATACAGTCTTTATAAAATTTTTGGTGATTTTTAAGGTAAAATATTTCTTTCTTATAAAATTTGGGCGAATCATTTTTAGGAAAAAATGGGAACCAACGAATCGTTTTTTGGAAAAAGCATAGAAAATTAGCCCATTTGTGAATATTAGCACCTAAATTTTCTTTGGTTTTCTACGCAGTGGTTAGTAATTAGTATTTTCTTCCAATGTTGGTAAATTGCAATTTTAGACTTTATGGTTTCACTTTTAATGAATAACTTTGATTGCAATATTGGAGTGAGTAATGATTGTTCTTTGAAAAACAAATTATGGTTTTGTTTTATAGGTCCATGAATTCCTTCTCTGGAATTTCCAGTGTTGCACCTTGAAATCCATGCATCCGGGTTGAAAAAATAAATTTTGGAACATTAATATATCATATAGGAAACTCAACATTTTGGCATCGTTATCGAGGATGCGCTTAGGGGATTGGCCTTGGTGACCTGTTGCATTTGGTTTTCTTTTTCACCTAGTTTTTCTTGCATGCTTTTGTTTCTTTCCTGAATTTTTTTTAAAGTTTCTTTTTTCAATTTCTCGGGTGCTGTAAGAACCCTCCCTATCTATTCATCCATGTGATGATAAATATACTAGTTGGCTTGTTGAGAACGGGAAAATGGTATTTTGGGGAATATTACAATGAGGAGTTTTGATGCTACTGTAGAGATATACAAATCATCCAATGATGAAATTGCAATTGAAAAATTAGTAATTTTCTTGAGCATAAAGATAATATTATTAAATATTCAATTTAAACATTGGATGATTTACAAGAAGAGAAGGAGAAGGATGAAGAGCCATTATTGATATTTTTCTCAAATTGTAGAAAGAATCACTTCTTGGGAGAATGTCGATTTAGGGTTAGAAAGTTTGCAAAATTTGTGAGGAGGGTCACTCAACAGAACACTGCCCATAACTGCCAGGATTACTAAAGGTACTCAAGAAATCAAGGAATCGAATCAACCACCACGTATAACTCAAAACCTATCAATATTCAATACTTGGAATAATGCTTATTCTCCTTCCTCATCATGTTTATAATCCTACCATTTCATTGGAAACCTTTAGTCCTCTTCCAATTGAATATCCTACTTCATGGTCACAGTGGTCCTCTTCTTCGAGTTAGATATCCCCATGGTCTCATGAATGGTTTGATGCCTCTTCCCTAGGGCAATATTTCATGCAAAATGAACAACATAAGTCGCAGTTTCCACCCAATGCAACACCAAGTTATCAACCTCCATGGCCCCTATGACCTATGAAACCTTACCCTAATCCATACCCTGGCCCTTACCCTACTACATACCATATACCTAATCCATACCCTAGCCCTTATCCCAATCCATACCCTAGCCATAATTCAAACGCTAGATTTAACCCTAGTCCACACCTCAATTTATACGCTAACCCTACACCTAACCCTAGCTCAAACAAGGAGGTTTCACAAAATTTTGAAACACATATTCTTCCCATTGATTCCCCTATTGAATGAAATGCTATATATTCAAGGTTGGGAGAAGGGGATAGTCAGAAACAATGTCCTATCACTACAGAACATCTGCCCCGAGAATATATAATTCAAATACCATTGGATGAGAAATCTATAATTGGAACCTATTTTGAAACTGTTGTTGAAGCTCAAAATCCTAGAATTTCCCTTAACCATTCTTGTCAATCTGAAAAGAAAATATTTGATCCCGAATTTGAGGGGTTTTCATTGTGTCTTTCACTAGATTCCTTATGCCTCTAAGAGAGTTATTATCAAGCTCTGAAATATTTGTATGTTTTGAGAATCATAAATATGTGGATCCCATTGAATCCTAGTTTCAAGTAGTCATTAACACATTTTATTCCATCATCTTTCGACAACTCTTGGTACCTTATCAATTAAAGCCACTAGTTGCTCATACTCTTGTATGTCATGAAGTTTATTATTTAAAAATGAGTGTGAGTATATTTATCATTCTATTATGCACATGGATAGATGGGAAGTACTCCTACACTTGAAGGATATCTTCCCCTCTCTAAATTAGGGTAGGGTATTGTAAGAGAAATGAATAAAAATGTCATTTGAAATAAAATTGTTAGATCAACACTCTTGAAACTACAATTCCTAAGACATAGCTATTGGAATTTTTGTCATTATGTACTCTTGTAGTAAGACTTGTTAGAAGAAATTCACTCCTAATGCCTCATATTTTATAAAGTGACTATGATTATTGGCCGAGATTATTCATTGGGTTATTTAGGGGGATTTTTATTGTTATGTTCAATACTTTCCATTCATAAGTTTTAAAACCTACTTCTAGCTTATTCATTCTAACATTTTGTCATCCAAGAAATATTTTAAAGTTTCTCTTTGAAGTTATTGATGAAAAGGCTCCTATGGTTGACCATTCCTATAAAACCCTAATGTGCTCTCATGAGAACCATAACATGAATGGCTCGAGGAATATTTTGGTCATTATCTGATATGCCTTCTTTCAAATTAGTCTTTAGAGTAGAAGGACCAACCCATAAAGATTAATCATTAAAATAATTTCACACCATATCATGATCTTAAGGAGCATATATGCCTCCCCACCTATTAAGTAACCTATCTACACTAAATCATAATTAAAGTTTATTTTAAAAAGGGAGTAATTGAGGGATAGGAGTTCTCATTAGGAGCTGACCTACCATGATCATGGGTCCTAATGAGAATGAAATTACCACTACTGGACACCATGCCAAGGTAATGGATTTCAGTTGAAAAGCTAGAAGACAAGAGGTCTCATCATGAGTCAGCTTGATCATTCTTGTTAGCTCTTGTGAATGTCACTCCCATTAGCTAGTTACCAAGAAAAGATAACAACCTTGAGTTAATTTCTAAACCAAAGTAAATGCTTTTAAATAAATTTGAATCTATATGTAATAGATGAGACACATGCATTTCATTAGGTTAAGATTCATCCCTATCGAGGCTATAGATGCATGTTGGTAGTAGGGTCATGTCTGTGGTATTAAAGTTAATTTTACACCATGATTTACTTGGTTGTTTTTGTATTTCCCTGGACTCATTATCATATCTATCTGAGAATGTCTTTAAGATCCTTTTAGTAATATGTTGTGGAGTTCTATCTATTAGAAATATGAAGGTCTTTGTGGATGTGGTGATTCACTTTTCTCAACAAAAGGAGCTTCAACTATATGGTAGATTATGATAAGATGGTCACCATGGGAAGGTATCATTTTGTCATCTTTGTTGTTCCCTATTTTCATATATTCTTAACACCATGGATTTCAAATTATGTCACTTATCTTTATAATGTTTATATTGAAATTGAATACCCTTAGTGCAAGTGATTCACTTTTCTCAACAAAAGGAGCTTCAACTATATGCTAGATAATGATAAGATGGTCGCCATGGGAAGGTATCATTTTATCATCTTTCTTATTCCCTATTTTCATATATTCCTAACACCATGGCTTTCAAATAATGTCACTTATATTTTCAATGAGGATATTGAAAGTGAATACCTATTGATTTGGACTGTTTTTGAGATGATTTGTGGAAATTTTGATGGTTGGCTATTTCATGATAAAACTATTCCTGGAGTAATAACATTGATAACATTCATTTCATAGCCATGGAATTATTTATTCTTTGGAAATAATAATGGTTTGTATTGACATCCTTCAATCTATGGTCATAGGTATTTCTTATTAATGCAAAGGAAGTTGACATCACATGGCACTTACCTACATGATTTCATTCAATTAGCCCTATAATATTTTGGTTTTTGCAACATGAATCTAATAGAGAAAATCTAGCCCTACAGTTTTGATTAACTTTGGTCTCTATCAGAGGTTTTTATTGCATGATGACATGTGTTGGTCCCCACTTTTTTACCTATTTACACTTACTACATTACTTTTTCTATTGACATTTATCTCCCTTTTCTCATTTTGTACTATACTATCACTGTTAAACTATGTTATTTTGCAAATGGAGGTTAAATACTTACTTAGTACTATTTTAATGCACTTTTGATTAAGTTTGAGTAGATATTAACAAGCTCATATTCACTAAACTAATTTTGACTAATCATTATTTTCACTCGTGGACCTTGAAGCATGTAGACATGTAACAAAGGTTCCAGCTCATGGATGGAAAATAGACATTGATGGATAACTCATCCAACAACGTATTAAGAAAATATCATTTTGTAATCAACTCTGCACCATGATTATGTACCTTATTTACCATATGATATTCAAAATTGTATCTCGGAGATTCTAGAATGAGTCTCCCTATACTAAGAAAGGAGATTGGTTTCATTGATCACGACATGATGTAACCAATTTAGTCTAGGATCTATTTGAAGATCATTCATGAAGATTTCAAGCAACCTAGTTTAGCTTTGATGTTATCTATTTTCTTTTTTCTAGTTAATCAGTTAGATCTAGCTCCCATCAATTGAACCTTTTTAAGGTCTGATGCATTCTGTATCTAGGCTAGGGAGGAACTAAGAGAAAATATTGTGAAGTAGTTTTTGTATAAGTGAACTTTCTCTTAAAAGACATTGTAGTGATGATGTATATGCCATTCGAATTTACATTCTGAACTTTAATATATAATTTCGATCTGTAATTTAATCCTTTGTGAGTATTATGATTTTCTTTAGTTTTTAAGAGTATTGAATTAACTTAAACTTACTCTCTGAGTGGAAAGGTCCCACCAGACCCTGGAAACAAGTTTTGTTGTTAATATAGATAATAGGAATTACATTTGAACAACATTTACAAGTGTGAATTTCATTTAAGGAAGCTACTGCTTAGATCTTAGAATTGTTATCTTTATTTTGTACTTAAAATCTCTACTCTGTTTCATAGATTTGTACCGAATGCTACAAATCTCATTTCTCAATTATTAAAGACCAACAAGGATTGTATTGAGTGATGATTTCTAATGCATGAATGGTTTGTTTCATATGATTACATAACATAGAATGTTTAAAGATTATTCTTAATTTGGAAACATGCACGAGTTAATTACCATATCATAAGTCTAGGAATGAAATTGGTTTTAAGCTCTACCTATTTTCTATTTAATACTGAGTTTTGTAATGTTATGCCTATGTGAGAATGCTCAGGAGTAGTCAAATAAATATTGGTTGCAATTGATTTTGTTGGTTTTGGAACCTAGCATGGTTAGAATAGGATTGAATTGAAATTGAAGTGTAATCCTTGTCGTGAAAAGATTTCTTGAGTTTGATTATAATAGCTTTAGTTTAGGGCAAGGATTGGTTGGTGTGGAAAATTGAATGAGGGTTGTGTATTTAGATCTTATAGAATGCTTTCAAAGTAGAATGTTTTTTGATCAACTTCATATGACCCATGATTTAGGCTCAATAATTAGATTTCATTTGATCAGAATTTTATTTCTTTCTCTAGCATGAAGACGTTTTAGTTGGGCATTACTTTTATCTAGATTGAGTTTGGTATGAATTCGATTCTCTAGTGAGTGTAGGAGTTTAGTATCAATCTAGTTTGACTTCTTTTAATTATATTTTTTAATTTTGACTTCCATTATTATAAAAAAGGTTGAACTTTCCTGAGTGATCTGTCTCATTTGAATTGAGAGTTTCCTTATTGAAAATTTCTGAGTGGTGAACTATAGTAATTTGTGATAAGTTTCTCATAGGTAATGATTAGAATATTCAAATTTGAGCAATGGTTTCTCCTTTACTGACATCATTATTAGAAAATATATAATTGATATCATCGTTCAATTTATACATTAGTTGGGTTATTTAAGTAACGATTAGTATCCTTTTACAACAATGATCCATATTGATTAAACTGTAAAATTTGAAGTAGCTTTCATAATGGCTTTGCATCAATTTGCTTGTCTACTTCATTTATGAATATATTCTCAAGATATACCAGTCATTATTGAAATTTTAAATAGAATAGAGATTGGATTTAATAGTTTTCTTCACTTTAGCTTGTTGCACTTATGAAATGAAGGAATTAAGCATTATGTACTTAATTTTCAAACCTAAAGTGGAATGCAGTGTGACTCAAAGATTACGATCCTCATTCGATGATTTAATTTAGGGGAATTAAAACAACAAACAAAACTACTAACATTTTTGGCACTATTGTCAGGCAATTGCAAATGGTCTAGGTAACAATTTGGGTTTTTGAGTTCACGAGTGTTGAAGATTTTGCAAGAGAAGTAGAGGGCATGGAGTGCATGGTAAGATGTGAGTGAATAGCCACACATCCACTATGGCAGGGTTGCCCCAAAGACTAGTTTTTTCTAATGAATATTTGTAGTATTCTCTTTTGTTATGTGTAGAGGTAGAAGTAGGCCTAGGGATAGAAAAAGGTAAATTTATTTCAAATACACAATCATTTTGAGGACTATTTGATCCCACAAAAACACTCACAACTAACCCAATTAATGGTTATACAAATATTAAAGAGAGAGGAGGAACTAACAACAAAGTGGCATCCATAAAAGAAACACCGATTCAGAAGGGGTCTGAACAACCAGCAATTGTACCACATCAGGTGCAAACTGTTCTAGGAACCAAAATAGGCACAAGACCGGTGCTAATTCCACAAACGGAATCAACAACAGGAGGACATTGGAGGGACCTATGGTCAGGTAACATCAATATCAACCCAGCTGAATCTTCTTCTAGTCAAGCCACTGCACCAAAGACTATTCTTGAACATGTATTAAAAATGGCTAAAATAGAGGAGGGGAGGAAAACATAAACAATCAAGAAAATCTTAGAGATAATGACAAAATACACACCTTATTAGGAGGAAACAATGAGTGGAGGGATGGACCAAGAGGAGGACCTGAGGAGAAAGAAGATGATGCAGAATCAAGTTTCTAATTTCCCTTCTTGTACATTACAAGAAATATTACCATGAAGAACATACCCTTGGCATTGATTCCACTTTTTCACCGCATGTCTTCAGAAGACCCTGGCACATTTTTATTTGAATTTGATATTCTTTGTAGAAGCTACAATTATTACGACGATGCACATATGATGAAATTATTCCCTGCCACTCTAAAAGACTCATCCCTTAGATGGTTCATGAGCCTAGGAGAACATACCATTTATTCCTTGGGTGATATGAAATTTATCTTCCTTAAGAAATACTAAGACTATTGTAAAAGTAGATATGTTAATGATATTTTTAGTATGCAACAGTAGGAAGATGAGAGTTTGGAGGAATACCTGGAAACGTTCCTCTATAACTATCACAAGTCAAGAATGGGAAATTTGGATGAAAGAATTATTAGGACTATCGTTTTGAAGGGGTTAAGCAAAGAGTCCATTGAATCACTTAATCTTCTAGGTTCCAGTGACATATATAAAGACCTTTTGCTGAAATAACTGAATTATGTCGAACTTATTCTAGAAGCCAAGCTAATGTAGGCAAAAGAATATGGGATAGTTCAAGGGATTATGTGCCTAAAATTTTGAAATCTATACAAAGTGTTGTCACTAGGGCCGAGTCGGGAAACATTTTGTACAACTTTGAAACATATATCTTAAACACCATCAGTGACCATCTCGATACTCTAAAAATTAAAAGAAAACAACAAGATGGAAAAGATGCTTTGGCAATTTTCTATCCTAAATGCAGATATAAGCATATTGAAAGGGAATGTCCCATTAATATGGTTGAGGCCTATGGAATTTGCACATGAGAACATACCACTGACCAATGCCCATCCCTTCCCGGTCTACAAGATATTTTCAAAGGGGGTGCTAAAACTAATGATTTACCACAAGTAAACAGGAAGCCAACATGGAGAGGGTCAAAGCAAAATATTTTTCAAGAAACTAATTTATAGGGGTTTCTCCAAAATCAGTCATGGAACTCTCAACCATCATATCCTCCATGGCCTCCACAACCACCTCAAAACTCACCTTGGAACTAGGGATGGAGTCGAAACTTTTATGGGAATGTATTGCAACCACCAAAACAACCATATTCCCAGTATCAATGCACACCTAATATGCCTTATGCATCCAATATTCCTTCATTTCAATAGTGATATAACCCAGCCTATTTTTAACAGCCCTCATTTCCACCACTTCCATTACAGCAACTCTGACCTCTACCTTTGAGCTCTAATTTGCCCCCACAACAGGCACACCAAACATTTAATCCACCTCACCCAACTCAGTTGCCTACACAACATATCACTAACCCCAATAATAAACCTGCACAATCTATGCAAAACATCAAATTACAACCTTTACCTACATATGTTATTATTGTTGTCCCTATCAATAAAATTCAATTAAGATCAGGGAAACCAATAAATAAATAAAAAGAAATTGTAATCATTCAAGAGGAGGATACTCAAGTACAACCCAAGGATGAAATTCACCAACAAACAAAAAATAAAAAAATAGTGAACTAGAAGAACCAAGAGAGCCTTCTTACCCGGAAATATTGCTTATTAAGAAAACTAAAACTCCCATGGAATATGATCTAGAATATGAAATAAGGAATGTATGTATCAAAATACTATTGCTGCAAGCTATTAAAGACATTCCTATTTAAACCAAGATCATTAAGGATGTCTACATCAAGAAAGCAGGAAGAAAGAAAAACAAAAATAAGAATTTTAAAGTAATGAGTCAAATGATGGAAATGATATCTAGTTTGTGACTGAAATATAGTGATCCAGGAAATCCTGTAGTCACCATAGAAATCAATAGAACTCTTTTACCAAATACCCTTCTAGATTTAGGAGCAACCATTAATGCTATGATAACTAATACCATGACATTATTACGACTACAAGGAGTCGGGCATGCACCCATATTGTTGGAACTGGCAGATAAGTCCATTGTTAAACCTATGGGGATCCTAGAGGATATAGTGGTAACAATATCTTCATAGGAATACCTAATTTATTTCATGGTAATTTTCCCAAAAACCTCTAGACCCAGACATCCAGTAGTCTTAGGTCGACCTTGGTTGGCCTCCACTGATGATGTCATTGGGTGCAGAAATGGGGAAATGGTTATTTCTAATGCATTACAAAATCATGCATTAACTATATTTCCACCTGCCCAAATGGCCACAGAAGTACCCCTTTGGTTAGCAAGTGCTTCCGGAGAAGAAGATTGTATGCTTCCCCTTACTATCCTTAGAGGAATCAAGGGGATTTCGGGAACAATGAGAAGAACATATTTTCCCATAGTATTTGTGTGATATTAATTGCATCGATTATCTAGTTTATTTTAATGGTTATCATCATGTTTTTAGCAATTAATTTCAAGAGACTTGTTACCCTGTTGTATTTGCATCATTCACTATGGAAGCTCTAGAAGAAGATAATAAAGTAAATACTTAACCTATTGAAATTGGTGTTGGAAAAACACTGTATATTGTTACCAAATTAAGTACAGAACAAAAAAGGAAGGTATTAAGTATGGTTCAAAAGCAGTCCAGAGCATTTTCTAGGAATTATTTGGATATGAAAGGTATTCATCCAGACACTTGTATACATCAAATTTATACGAATGAAGAGGTTAGACATATTATGTGGCCACAAAGATGAATGAATCCATCTCTAAAAGAAATTATGAAAGATGAATTGTAGAAACTCTTATGTGTAATTTTGATTTACCCTATTTGTGACAACAAATGGGTGTCACCCTTGGTAGTAGTCCCAAAGAAAAATGGGAAATGGAAAACCTGTGTAGATTATCGAGAGCTGAGTAAGGCTACTTTGTGGGACTAGTTTCCTTTACCTTGTATTGATCAGGTACTTGACACATTGTCAGGGAAAAAGTATTTTTATTTTCTGGATGGATATAACGGCTATAACTAAATTCAAATAACCTGGAAAGATCAAGATAAGACCACCTTTACCTGCCCATGGGGAAAATATTCCTATCAATTTCCTCCCTTTGGCTTATGTAATGCTCCAGCTACCTTTCAGCAAGTTGTTTTGGCTATCTTTTTTGATTTGACACATGACTGTGTAGAAGTCTATATGGAAAACTTCATGTTATATGTGGACCGTTTTCATCTTGCCTTGGAGAACTTGGAAAAGGAAGCAATTCATTATCAAGAAGCTCATTTGACCCTCTGTAGTATTAAATGTAAAATGATGAAAACTAAGGGGATATTCTTGGGACCTCACGTATCACATTAGGGAGATAAGATTTGACCTTGCAAAAATAGAGGTAATATCAATTCCCACATCAGAAAGGAGGTAAGAAGTTTATTGGGGCATGCAGGGTACTATAGGAGATTTATTGAAAATTTTACTAAAATTGCAGCACATATGTTTAAATTTCTTACCAAAGATGCTGATTTTTATGCGATACTTATTGTCATAACTATTTTCAAGAACTAAAGGATAAATTGGTTACTGCTCTGGTATTGTGAGGGCCTAACTGGCATATCCCATTCCACATTTATACAGATGCATCAGACACTACTCTTGGAGTCATGTTAGGTCAAAGGGAGGATCACTTTCCTTACACTATTTACCTTGTTAGCAAGAATATCACACCCATAGAATTAAATTATACAGTTACTAAAAAGGATTTATTAGTAGTCGTTCATGCAATTAAAAAATTTGGACATCATATTACTAGATATGAGACTTTTGTCCACACTGATCATTCTGCCATTAGATGTCTTATGAATAAGCCTATTACTAATGGAATAATTACAAGATGGCCACTTTTGTTACAAGAATTTAACATTGTTGTGATTGACAGGCTTGGTTGAGATAATTTGGCTATAGATTTCCTATCCCGAATGAATATTGCCCAAGATACAACTCCAACACCAGCTCCAAATTATTTTTTAGATGAAGATATGTTTTCTGTTTCAACATTCACTCCCTGGTTTGATGACATGGATAACTAATTAGTGACATGGAGGCTACACCAAAATATTTCCAACATGGGAAAACATAATATTGTGTAGTGGAGTGCCAACTATTCTTGGATAGATGGGGACTTGTTCTTCATAGGACCCCATTTGATCATCAGAAGGTGTGTGTGGGAGGAAAATATGTTTGACGTGTTGAAAGCTTGCCACAGTGAGCCCTTTGGTGGGAACTTTGTGGATAAAAGAACAACCTACAAAGTCCTACATGCAAACTATTATCGGCCCACACTTGCCAAAAAGTAAAATTTTTATTTCAAGATGTGATTCCTTTCACTGAATGGGGAGACCAGTTCCAACAGATGAAATGCCTCTCCAAATGCAGATATCAGTAGGACCTTTTGAGAAGTGGGCATTGGATTTTGTGGGCCCATCTCTCCCACATCCAGGAAGGCAAGATACGTAATGGTTTTCACTGATTACATGATGAAGTGGGTAGAAACCAAGGCCTTATATTCTGCTTTAGAAAAAGCAGTGGTAGATTTCCTTTTTGAGGATATATTCGCTCAGTTTGGGGTTCCTAGGGAGATTGTTACAAATAAAGGAACACAATTCATGTCCAAACTAGTGAAGTCTATTACTTAATAATATACATCAAGCATTAGATGTCTACCCCCTACCACCCCCAACCAAAGAGATAGGTGGAATCTACAAACAATGTCGTGGAGTCTACCCTCACCAAGATAGTTTAACTTCACCATGGTGATTGGGTTGACAAGATACTCAAGGGATTGTGGGCTTACTGGATAAATTGGAGGAATGTGAGTGGACACACTCCTTATGATTTAGTATATTGGAAACAGGTGCTACTCCCCATTGAATTTCAAGTAAAAACATTCTCAACAATAACTCAATTGGGAATCAATCTAAATGAAGCCCAGGAGGAAAGGTTACTCTAGCTGAATGAGCTTGACAAAATTAGGTAGGATGCATTTCAAAGAACCATGTTAGTAAAGGATTAGAGATACTGGTGGCATGACAGGTACATCAGGAAGAAGGTTTTTCAACCAAGAGATTGGTCACTATTATATGACAATAAATTTAAAAATTTTAAAGGGAACATTTCGACTAGATGGTTGGGGCCTTATGAAGTGGAAGAGGTCTTTGATAATTTCTATGTTAGAATAAAAACCATTGATGTTGATCAGACCCCATTCATGGTAAATGGCCATCCATTGAAGATATACCACTGACCACTCTCTCGCCAAGAATTTGTGTAGGAAGTAAAGAGTTGGTTCAAGGAAAGGATCCAACTCCTGTTGGTTCCTCAAACTGATTTTCCTTATATTTATATATTTGTATTTATGTAGATAGTATAAAATAGCAGTGAGCTCACTCTTTTTTTTCCCTCACATATCACATAGAATAAAAGAGAAATCTTCCAATTGTAAGTTTATTCCTTTAACCATACTTGGAATATTACTTATGGAAAAGGACCTTTTGGAGTCTTCATTGAATGTTTTAGACTCCCAAAAATTGAATGTTCCGAGCAAAGATTGATCTAGGCTCATAAATATTGTTACATAGTAATTTGTCACCGTTTGTCACCGTTTGTCACCGTCCCTGTTACCCCTCTCCCGCATCTTGGAGGACCCATTCCGGGACTTGTGAGAAGTGAAAAGACTTGAAACCACTTGCCTTATTTACCTCTAAACATGAGCTTCATATGCCTTTAAGACATCTCCTGCTCATTGCCCCTAAAAATAGCCCTTTTTGCATTAGCGCTGGTGCCCTGTGTTATGCCCGCGTCAATGGGGAAAATCCTAATGAAAGGGCGCGCCATTGGCGCTCTATCCCAAAGTCACAATCGCGCCAACCATTTTGGGCAAAATTTTCAACCACTCAAACCTCTGAAGGTTCTGTCCACCTCATTCAGCAAACTGATTCCAAGTTGAGTGAGGATGGTTTGGCTTCGAATCTCCTTGGATGGAAATTTGTTTGCCACCATTCCATGGAATTTTCCAAGTGATGAAGCCAAATCCATGATTATGGGGGATTGACCTTATCTCTTCCTTTTCCTCTATAAAAGATTGTTCCCATGGCTTGAGAAAGCTAGTTCTAGTTCTGAAAGTTCTAACTCTTGTGGCAATACTTGTGCTGAAAGGAAGATACCAAAAGGTTGGAGTTGCAAGAATCCTTCTTTGTATCCATAAGGTTTTCCCTAAGTAAGGAGACTTTGTCACTAAAGAGAGAGAGAGCTTGTCCCTCACCCCTTCAAGCTTTTGCAAGACTTGTGTAGCTGAGCACCCAGCCAAAGGAGGACTTGACGTCAGGACGCTGGTTGTATTCTCCTTTGTTGATTATTAATAATAGATGACTATCATTATGGTTCCATTCTCGTTGTACTTTTAATGGTTGATGTTGAATTATATCCTTCCTGAATGATGTATAATTGCATATATTAGATTTCACGCTTGTGTTTGTGTTGTTCTCTTTGTGTGCAGGTGTCCATTCACGTGGATAGTGGAGGATCGTGACCAGCCAAGGCAAAGGAACGCGGATGACATCTCTTCTACAAAATAAAGCATTGGATCTCAAGTAGGTCTTCATCACCTACTCTTTATTTGCAATTAGGAACTTGCGTGATAGCATTGTTTGATTGTTGCTAGACCCGTTTTGGGCTGGTAGGGATCGCCTCTATCCGTAGAGGGGATTTACCTCTCCAACAATTTGGTGACTCCGCTGGGGAGTTTAGCTTGTTGTTTTGATTTGTAAACTTAGACAGAGTCTGAAACATGGCCAGATAGCCATCGAAACACTATTGCTTTGTAGTAGTGAAGTAGATCAAAGCCGCTTCAGTCTATCTCCAGTTTGGTTTACAAGCTAAACAATTTGGAGTTTGTCTTGCCTCTTTGGTTTTTCTTTTGATTGCTTGCTTAGATAAGCCTTTGGAATTGAATTTATTGTTGCCCCTGTACTTTTTGACTTGCTTTAAGCTTGTGACCCAAGCCCTGGACTGCGTATTTTTCTTTTGAAATTGGCAAACTTTGTTAGCATGCTTTTTTCCTTTACAGTCGCGCTAGTGGCCCTTGTTGCTAACTGACAACCCGCGCCAATCCCTGTTTAGCGTGAGTTGCACCCTGATAGTCACACCAGGCCATGTAGTTTTTTGGTCCACTTGTTTTGCTTGCTGTCTGAGCTTGGATTTGTATTTTGCCACCTCTTTTTCAGTTGTTGGAGTGTGTTTAAGCCCTGTTTGACTGGTTTGCAACCTTTGTCCTCTGGGTGTTCGCCTCTTTCCATCGATTTCACACCTCAACCCTAGGGCATCTAGTGGCCGTGTGTGTCGAGCCTCTTGTGGGAGTTTTGGGTTCTTTGATTATCCGGTTAACCTTGTGATTGCTTTTCACATTTTCTTCAGTGATTGTTGAAGTGCTTTTGAGTGATTTCTGAACAACTTGCTCTTGTTTGCTTGGATTTTATTCTAGCTTTGTTTGAGCTTAGATCACATAGCTCGTGTGAAGCCTTGTTTTCCTTTTGATTTAGAGAACTTTTTTAGTGTCTTGGGATTTCATTGAGTCTTCATTGAGTGAAGTTTCTTCTTTGCTCAGTGTTGTTATCTTTCAAAATTCGTTCTAGTGCATTGTGCTTGTAGAAACGAATCAAATAATCTCTTTTGCATTTAATAGTGAATGGAATAGAACTTTTCGTTATTTGCACTATTGAAAAGAAAAAGTTTTGTGTATTTGCCATTAGCTGCATTAGGTTGTTTGGTTGATTGAGTTCATTTTGTTTGATTGAAACTCTTAATCTTCTCACAGTTAGTATTCGTCGAACGAAATGGCTTTCTTTCACATGTAGCTTGCATCTAGGAAATTCTGGAAGATCACATACGGTAGGGCCTTAAACTGAAACGTAACTAAAAGATCAAACATAAAATAAACTTAATTAACTTAAAAATGCATTGGAACATAACGCAAATATTCTAGAGGTCTAGGCTAGAGACGTGCTCCAGCGTCATTAAACCTAGTCACCTTTGTTCTCACATTAAGTTTGGGTGATTCCTCCTGGTGTGTTTCGATTGTGGTCTAGTACGGACTTGGGCTCCCACGTACCGTCGCGTATATATGGGGAGACTCCACTTGGTTTGCATCCTTGATCCATAGGAAGCCGTGTCTGCTGCCTTACAAGCCATAACGCACCGAACACAGCATTCGAGAAGATTGACTGCAGTACTGAAAGTCCTTGGTTTTCATACGAACGCCAAGGTGTATAAGCAGTTTTACGGATTGTCTAGTAAACCCCTTTGCCTAGTTTCTCTAGAGCAGTCCATTTTTGATCCTTTTTAGACTCTGTAAAAGTAAAGGCTCTATAGAGCATTTGTCACTTCGGGCTCTCAAAACATTCGAAGGTGACTAGAGTCACCTTTTGTCCTTTTCTCGACTCTTAAAACATGAAAAGGTCAAGTTGTGTCCTAATGTCATAAAATTTATTCAGCCACAATAACATTTACCTTGGTACATCTTGTTTGCGTTTAGTTTTGAGTAGGGTCTTTTATCGTTAGTTTTCTTAGGGTCTTTGTTTGATCATCCTAGCAGATCCATTGACTCCGTCTTCTGTCCCAAGTGACCAATGGTCTCCATCTTCTATTGCCCTTGAGACACCAGTTTGTGACACTCTTCCCATTGTTCCAAGCATCCAACCGTTGAACTCTCGAGCTCCAGAGGACGAGTTCTACGAATTTTCTTGGAACCCTGTTTGGGAGCCTTCTGAGGAGGATTTTCCCACTACTCCTATCGGTGTCCCATCTCCGATGGATTTTTCCGATATGGAGGATACATCTCCTGTGTCAAGTGGGCCGTCCGTCATGTCGAGTATTGATACTCCCATTTCAGCTACATCCCCAATCATCTCTACGCCCTACACCGTTACACCCCTGGGTATCACGGTGCCGGCACGCTATAGATCTTTGAGGGATGCTATGAACTCTGCAGCTTCCTCTTCTGTGTGGGATAAAAACATCATCCCTACCATAGGACCGTTTGTTTCCCAAGTTCACCATACTGCTGTTACAGCAGTCCCAACCAATCCGACCGTCTGTGTCGCGTCGTCAACTCCAGTTGTTAGTGTCGTTACAGCGTCATCTGCTGTCACTTCTGTTGCAGACCCATCTCGAGGTCTAGCACAAAGTGGTCAATTGACACATACTGCTAGAGTTGTGCACCCCGCAAGTGGTGCTCCTCCTGCTTCTGATCATATGATGGCAGAGGAGGCATATTTTTAGTACTTGTGCAATGTCCAGAACCCAGGTGGGCAAGGCCCCTATTATGATCCTGAGAATCATTATTTGTATACCTCCTTGCCTGAAGAGCCTTACGTTGAGGCTTCCGTTCCACTGAGCGTGGCTTAGGGTGCTACCGGATATGGTGGCGGCCAATACCATTAGGGTCAAGGACAACCATCAGAAGGACTACCTTACCAGGGTCAACAGCCTTACTCGCAGCCTAATCATGGGTAGCAGTATAACGGCCAGAATTACCCAGGTCAACAAGGAGGCCCGCAAGGACAACCCTATCAGGGAAAACCTTTAGCCTGTAGTGGTCTGTCTTTCACATATCTTGGGCAACCTTTTGGAGACCCGGGACAACCCAATGCTCAACAAGGACAACTCGGTAGCCAACAAGGCTACCCTTCAGGGCAACCTTATGGGAACCAGGGAAAACCTTATGGTCAGCAAGGTCAACCCGGAAACCAGCAAGGCAACCCTTCTGGGCAAGGGGGCCAGCCTTACACACAGCAAGGCCAGCCTACCACTCAACAACCATCTGGTCAACAAGGACAATCCTCGGTTGCGCAAGGGCAGCCCCTCGCTTAGCAAGCTCGACCTTCTGGACGAACAGGACCGTCTCAGATCCGACCAGGACAACCTTCCGACCAGATGGCCCAGCATGCAGGCGGGTACCAATCCCGACCTCCTCATTCAGGTGGGTATTAATCCCAACATCCGTATTCAGGTGGGTATCAATCCCAGCCTCCCTTTTCAGGTGGGTATCAATCCTAGCCTCCTTATTCAGTTGGGTATCAATCCCAGCCTCCTTATTCAGGTGGGTATCAATCCCAGCCTCCTTATTCGGGTGGGTATCAATCCCAACCCCCGTATTCAGGTGGGTATCAATCCCAATTTGGTCATCAAATGCTGCCTGGTTCCCAGGCTCAATACGGATACCAGCAACCCCAGGGGAGAAATCAATACACCCCGTATCAAAATTACCATCAACCACAGGATAACCCTTATCAAAATTATCAACAACCTGCTGGCCAGTATGGTAACAAATGGGGTGCTGGGGGGCAGAACCAGTATCAGCAACCCAGTTCTGGAAACAACCCTTACGGACAAAAGCCTTCTGGACAAGGCCCTTTTGGACCTGGTCCGTCGGGACAAGGCCAGTGGGGGCAATCAGGAACTGGATGGAATTCTGGATCTACCTCGTATCGTGGACAAATGTCCTTTAATCCGCAGCTACCATTTCTAGCAACGTTGGAACTGCCTGATGTGTCGAAGTTAACAAATGATCCCATTTTGTACAATCCACAATGGCCACCAGTTCCAACAAAGATACCTAGTGACTGTCCCAAATTTGATGGGAAAGCCGGAGAGGACCCTCAAGCTCATGTGATGACGTATCACTTATGGTGTTCGTCCAATTCATGGCTCGATGACTTGATTCGGCTTCACCTCTTTCAGAGGACTCTTAGTGGTTCGGCAGCTAAATGGTATATTGAATTGACCCACGTGTCATTTCAAGATTTCAATTCATTGGCCATGGCATTCCTTACTCACTTTCAGTTACCCATTCGGTATGAGACAGGGACTCACCTCCTTACGTCTCTTAAGTAGGATACGGCTACACATATCTCCGATCATATTCATGAATGGAGAAGGCGTCGTAGGTTGATCAAGTTCTAGATTCCTGATCAACTCCTCACCGACTGGTTCATGACTTCCTTTGTCCCTAAGATTCCACGGGACATTGCTATGGGAGCCTGTGTAACTGAAGAACAAGAAATCGCGCGCGCTCAGTACCTAGACTTAGTTTACTCTCAGTCTGGTACCTTGTATGAGTATTTGCCGGATGCCCCAAAGCTCTGCCCAAGCCATCTGTCGATGGAGTCATTGGCTCTGTGAACCCGGCCTCTAAAAAATCATCGAACCCTGGGTGGTTTAAATTCTGGTAACGCTTCCGAGGTCAACGCCGTATATTCCACCATGACGGGCAAGGCCTCGAAAGGAAAGAAAAGGGAAAAGGGGAAAGGGAAAAATAAATCTGAGCAACCCAAAAAGGAATCCTCAAAACCTCCAGCCGAGGAAGGAGCTAAGCGCAAACCCAAGTATCCTTGCCTCATTTGTGAGGAAGATGACTATACTAAGGACTACCCCAGGCAGTTCAAAGTTAGTCATTTGTTGAAAGGTGCTCTTGGGGTCCCTGCAGTTCTTGAAGAACACTTTCCCTCTTAGCAAACTCAAATGGTGGCTGATCCCTCTTCTTCTCCCTTCGGTTCCCAGGTCTTCATGGCTGGAACTATTCCCGTTCATGTAACGACTCGAGTGAAGGAGTATCCGTCGTCCACAGGGAAGGAGCCAGAGGTCCCCTCAAGTGCTCCTTCGTCCAACTCTGGTCCCCTCCATATCGAGAGACCGAGTACTGAGACGACAATCTGACCTCGTCCCAAAGGGGTACTTAGAATATCTTCTTATAATCCGAATGCTCGTGCTGCTCAACACTATAGCATCGTAGAGGACTTACTGCAGGCTATGTCGGCTATGTTTGCCTTAGAAGTTCTTCAGAGCTGCCCCCCCAGAGGAAGTCCCTGCTATCGGCCATCGGTAGCATCGACCCAGCGGACTCGGATTTGATTACCTTTGACCTCGAGAGCCATGTTCCTCGACTGCCTCATCAGATCGCTTTTCTCATTCAAGTCATCATCAATTCCAAAACAATCCATCGTACAGTTATTGATGAAGGCGCATCAACCTGCATTATCTCTATTGTGTGTTGGAAAGCAATCGGGTCGCCGACTCTGAGTCAATCTCCAACGACCTTGGAAGCATTCGATGGGAGAGAATCCCGCCCTTATGGTATTCTTCAACGACTACCAATCACCTTAGAAGGGAAGCATGTGGAAGTAGAAGTTGAGGTTGTTGATGCAAATCTAACATATAACCTCCTTCTGGGCCGGAGTTGGACGTATGCCATGCGTGTCGTGGCTTCATCCCTCTTCCGTGTCATACGTTTCCCTCATCAGGGGAAAATTGTCACGGTTGACCAGCTTTCTTTCTTCGCTTCCTCTTCTAAGGGAAATCTACCATTCGTTGAGCATACCTCCATTCCGTTTGAGAGTGTGGGAGCCGGGCTCTTCAAAGAACCTGCCCTTATGGGTGTTTTCACCCTCCCACCTCCCAACCTCACCTCGATCAACATGATCTCAGTTTGTTCTGATCCTTGGACCCTCCCCTCCATCGACCAGATAGAATCTTGGGGTGAGGAGATGCCATTGAGTCCAGCCGAGCTCAACTACATCGAAATTGTTGCTGCATCGGACTCTCATGATCAACCCACCGTCACGAGTGGCGCTCTTGACTCAGATGATTTTCCCCCTGGTTCGGAGAATATACCTCCTCGGATCCATTAAAGGAAATATTTCCTTTCGATGAGGCTATCATAGAGACTATGTCTCTGGAAGAACGTCCGTGGTCCCCTCTTCACCACCGTTCCTCCTTTCTCCCCACCTTCCGGGAAACACTGCTTTGTCTCGAGCGGTTTTCTCCATGTCTCCCTTCTCAGCCTCTTCAGACACCCATCCAGATTTATCATACATCGTTTGAAGGGAATTTAGGGAACATCACGCAGACGCAACCCATCGACATCTCTGTCAAGCCAGGGATTGTCGAGAACATTTATATAGGAGTCACCTGCACTTCTGAGGAGATTTAGATTTACATCGCATTTTTCTGCGAATTTCGTGATGTCTTTGCATGGTCCTACGAAGAAATGCCCGGTATTGATACATCTATAGTAGTGCACGAGATACCAACGTATCCCGGGGCCAAACTTGTTCGTCAACGTTTGCGTTCTGTGCACCCCCGTAAGGCGGCAGCTATCAAAGCAAAGGTTGAAAAGCTTCTTAAAGCTGGATTCATTTATCCTATCCCACTGACAGCTTGGGTCTCAAATATTGTCCCTGTGGATAAAAAACAGGGTACCATTCGCGTCTGTGTCAATTACCGCGACATTAATAGAGCTTGCCCAAAAGACAACTACCCCACGCCATTCATTGACCAACTCATTGATGAGTGTGCGGGTAGCGAAATATATTCTTTCATGGACGGCTTCTCTGGTTACAACCAGATTAATATCGCCCCGGCTGGTCAACACAAGACGACCTTCATCTATCCGTGGGGTACTTTTGCTTACAAAAAACTCTCCTTCGGTCTTAAGAATTTCGGCTCTACCTTTTAGCGTGCGATGTCTTATGCCTTCCACGACATCAGGCACATCGTACAGCCTTATCTGGATGACCTTCCCGCTCATTCAGCTAAGCTCGCGGACCACCCATCGCATCTTCGTGAGATTTTTCTTCGTTGTCGACACTATAATATCCGATTAAATCTGCATAAATGTGTCTTCTGCATCGAATCTGGTCGACTTCTCGGGTTTATCGTCTCTCGAGAGGGCATCCGTTTAGATCCCCTTAAAGTCGAGGCAATTGTGGATCTTCCTCCCCCTACTACTTTGTGGCAATTACAGAGCTTGCAGGGAAACGCTAATTTTCTAAGACGGTTTATTCCAAACTATGCCGAAGTGGCAAAGGGTTTTACCCGGTTACTTAAGCGTGACACCCCATTCCGATGGGATGCCATAACCGAGGAGTCTTTTACTCCTCTCAAAACTCTCCTAGTTTCCGCCCCTTTGTTACGGCCTCCAAATTATCATCGTGACTATACACTATATTTGGCCGCTGCTGATACCACTATTGGTATGGTTTTGGTCCAAGACGACGATGACGTCATCGAACATGTCATTTATTATCTTAGTCGCAACTTACTGGATACAGAGACTCGATATGCATATGTCGAGAAGTTGACCCTCATTGCTGTCTGCGCCATCCAACGTTTCCATCACTACATTTTGTTGCGTACTACGATGGTGATTTCGGATTGCAACCCCATGACCTACATTCTTTCACGAAAATTGTTGGGGGGAAAATAATCAAAGTGGATCGTAATCCTCCAAGAGTTTGACTTGGAATTTACTGTTGCCAAGTCCAAGAAATCACTTGTCTTTACTGAACTTTTGTGTTCCTTGCCATCCGTCGCTACTTCCTCGCAGATAGAGGAGTCTATTCCAGATGAAACTCTTTTTCTTATTAGCACCCTCGATCCTTGGTATGGGGACATCATTGTCTACTTGCAGACGTCCTCCTTCCGCCCCATACCTCGAAAGATGCTCATCGACGGATTCGTCACCAAGCCCAACCATATCGCATAGTTGGGGACACCTTGTACCGCCTCGGTGTTGATTCGGTTCTTCACCGATGCTTAACCTTCGAAGAAGCTGAAAGAGTTCTAAATGACTGCCACTCTAGTGCTTGTGGCAGTCACGTGTTTGGATATGCCACCGCACAGAAAATCCTCTGTGTTGGCTACTTCTGGCCTTCCATTTTCAAGGACTGCATTCTTGCTGTCCGTTCTTGTCACGATTGTCAGATTTACCAACGGAAGATGCGTGCACCCCTGCCCCGCTGCACCCCATTGTGACCTTCGGCCCCTTTGCCAAATGGGGCATCGATTATGTGACATGTAACCCTCGCTCGGCCGGGGGGCATGGTTACATCATCGTTGCTGTAGATTACTTTACAAAATGGGCCTAGACGATGCCCACATTGTCGGAAGACGGTCATACTGCGACGCAGTTTCTGTTTAACCATGTTATTTCGCGGTTCGGAGTTCCACAAGCCATTGTCACTGATCACGGAAAATATTTCCATAATCATATGATGGCCGAGTTGACAACCCAGCTAGGTCTTAGGCATGATAGTTCGACTCCATACTATCCTCAGGCAAACGGTCAAGTGGAAGCCGTGAACAAGGTCTTGGTCACGATGCTTCAAAGAACTGTTGGCATGCACAAGTCTAGTTGGTATTTGATTTTGTTCTCCGCTTTGTGGGCCTACCGGACCTCCGTGAAGGATGCCACCGGTTTCACCCCTTTTCAGTTAGTATATGGACTGGAGGCAACCCTTCCCATTGAGTGTGAGATTCCTTCACTCAAATTAGCCGTCGAGTTACTCCCAGATACTACTCCTGTAGAAGGGCAGCTTCTTTACTTGGAACGACTAGATGAGACACATCTTCTAGCCTCCCTAGCTATCGAAGCTCAAAAGAAGCGAGTGAAAACTCACTTCGATAACACTGTTAATCCCCGCTCTTTCATCGAGGGACATCTAGTACTGCTCTACGATCAAGCTAATGATAAGCTGGGGGCAGGAAAACCTCGAGCCAATGTGGCATGGGCCCTATATTGTGAAAAGAGTTTTACAAAAAGGTGCATACGAGCTGATAGATTATGAAGGTAATCCCCTGGACAGGCCCCGCAATGGGCTGTATCTTAAGAAACATTATGCCTAAGCCCAAGTGCTCTCTCTTTTATTTTGTACATGCATATGCTTTTTAAGAGTGTGTTGTGTGTGTGCGTTCTTATTTAATTTTTTATCTCAGTGTGTCGGCGTGATCGCTGCTTATTGTGTCTTTTTCTTTTTGAACAGATGTCTGGATCACCTTACGTTGGTTTCGCTGATGGTGCTTCCCGCAGTACTCGCAATCTGTCATCTGCGGCATGGGTGATCTACGATCCTCATGATGAGTTAGTAGATATTCAAGGAGTGTGTCTGGGTTGTACAACGAATAATGTGGTTGAATATAGTGTTGTAATTGAATTATTAGCCGAGGGGATTAACCTTGGAATCCGCTCATTGGTTGTAAACTTAGATTCGCAACTTATAGTCCACTAGCTCAACGGACGATATTCCGTCAGAGATCATCACATTTTAAGGTTTTATTTACGTGTTAAGTTATTGGAAAGAGATTTTGATTACATTACTTATCATCACATTCCAAGAAGACTTAATGCAGTAACTGATGCATTGGCTAACTATGTATTGGATAGACATTTTCATAATATGTAAATTAACGAAATACAGGAAGCATAAGATACAATAAAAACACCATGTATATATATATATATATATATATATCGTGTGGCGCACTGAGGCGCTCAAAAAATAGAATGTACATGTCTGGATAGAGTTTGTGTTCTCCGTACATCTGAGACACATGTCTCTCAAAAAATATATACGCAGAAAATAAAGCCTAGAAGCCTACGCACGGTGGTGCTCATGATAGCACATCACCGCTTGCACCAATAATCTCAGCAGACGGTGGACGCGAGTCGGAACCCCTACTATATGCCTCTGGTAAGCAAGAGGAACATCTGCCAATCTGGCGTAACCAGGAATCCCTTGGGCAAGCCCCTCGAGATTCTGAATCAGCTCCTCCCCCACTGCCTGTGGGTCGGCTGCGTGTTGGCCTCTTCGTGCTGTAGGGGATAGCCCGACTGGTCGCTCTAGGCCCACATCTGCATACATATATAATCATTATTAGAACAGGCATGTATCGAAAAAGAAAAAAAAATATAAAAAACATCAAAATCGAGGAGTGCATACCTAGCTCCTCCTCCCATTCCTCCCCCTCTGGTAGTGGAAGGTCTGGGTCTCCCATGAAACTAGTCCTTGCATATGGCCAATCCTGGATCACGATGAACTGCTGTCGGAGCCATATGAAGAACTCGCGATGCCACAACATCTCGTGGCCTCCTCCTCCTCTGGGCATCAGTGCTGCCCAGCGAGCCATTCTAGGCTCTTGTGGCAATGGATCTGCCACCATAGCTCTTTGAATCTGGAAGAGTGGTATTCATTCCACGAATAACGATACCACGATAGAGCCGTATGCAAACTGTTTCGTCTCAGCTCGCTTACAATTGGTGAGCTGCCTTTTAATGTTAGTAGTCACCGTGGTAGCCCAGTTAAAAATGGTCGGACTGAGGCATTCAGTCGCTAGGATCAGGTGGTTCTTGCTGGCCTCATGGGGCGCTTGTATCCCATCTGCGCGTGTGATGGTGAAGAGGATGGCTTTCAGCGTCAAATCCTGGATGGTGGTGATCAACACCTTTGCACTCCGCTGTCCGAATTGTGCTTCGGCGCACATTCGAGCTTTCACTTCACCAACCTTCTCCCCAGAAGGTCTACTACCTGTCAGGATGGGAACCACCCCTCTCCGCGATAATCCCGTAATTAAATACACATCGGAGACCTCGAGCTCCAAGGTCTGATTCCGCAGACGAAACACTTGGTCGTCTACGTCCCAAGCATCAATGATAAACTACAGCAACTCATGTTGCGCCCGCATGTATGATGTGAGGAAGAATTTCTTAAGGCCGCAATCCCTCAGAGCGTTCATGCACCCTTCATCCTCAATGGCTGAGGCATCAACAATGTCATGTTCTCGCTCTTTCCATACTACCACCATTTTGACCTGTTTCTTGCACCCACAAGGACAAATTTGCCTTCATTAGAACATTAGATAAATGCTAATCTAGAGAAAATTCAGTTTGAATGGGCAAAAACATGGGGAAAATTGGGTCGCGCGGTTAGCGCGACTGTTGTTTAACCGCGCGACTGTTCTTAAAACAGTTGTGCTAATGGCGTGGCTCCCTTGGGTTTTTCACCCCATTAGCGCAGGTCCATGCCGGATGCCCGCGCCGATGGGGCGAAGCCCTAATTTTGCAATTCCCCCTTGCTGGGGCCCAATCAGGAAATAAATGAAGTAAAAATGATATGAAAATGGAGCTAAGGGAAGCGCCTCTTACCTGGAACTGACAAGGTCACGGATGGTTGCCTGGATTGATCGTAATCGCCGCTTGAAATTTGCCTCCCAAATGGACTCTTTTCACTCTTCAAGAGGTAAAATGGTAAAAGTAATTTTAATTTTACATTTTCACCCTATTTATAAGATTTTAAACTCATTTTTTGGTTTAAAAAGGTTATTTTTGAGTATTTTAATGTATTTGTGGTCGAAAATGGGTTTTACATTTACTTCTTGTGTAGCGACAGGTCTCTTGCGCAGCTTCGACGGTGAAACAAGTTGTATTTTATACTTTTTCGGACTCGTTAAATACACGAAAAAGTCACTATGGAGTCATCTTTTAGCTCTTTTCTGACTTGCTAAATGTGAAAAGATTTTTGAGTTATTCCTCTTGACTCGTTAAAATGTAAATAAGAGGCGGTCGTTTTTAAACTCTTTTTCCCGATCGTATAAAGAATGAAAATATTGTCGGACCCTTGTCGTTTCAGGTTCGTTAATGGAAACGAAATGACGTGATATCAATCGCTTTTTTACTTTTTTTGGATCGATGTCACTATTTACGAAAAGTACTCCTCGGTCATTATGACCGGGCGGTTCTTTCGAGCATCATTTTATACTTTTTTGGGCTCGAGAGACACAACTTTACGAAAAAGGACACCCCTGGAGTTTTCTTTTTGTTGTCTTTTCAAACTCTAAAAACATGAAAAGACGCCGAGTTCTTCCTTTGTCAGGCTCGTTAAAACTTAATGACATCGGATTCCGTCGAAATGACGCCCCTCAAGCATATGCTATCCCCGTCAAGCTTGTCATCCAAAAACAACCAGGGTACTCGCCAGAAATGGTGGGGGAATAAAGGAATCATAATCGTCGTCATCGGCAGTATGTCACTCTTGAACATGGCACTGTTTGCATTCGTGTCTGGGTGGGGATATCTCATCTCATTTCACATTTGCCTCCATGGGTTTGGGTTATCTTATTTGACCATTCATCTGCTCATCGTCTTGTCATCATGACCCCTGATCATTTGACCTCAAATACTGCCAAATCCATTATTGTGCTGCCGATATATTCAAGAGAAGTTGGCTTCTACAAGAATACTCAACCTCCCTCTGATATCTCACTCAAGACATATTGTCTCTTTCCGTCTCATGTCGATGAAGTGGGAAACATTATGGCCCACCGCCAATCAAGATCACTTCCTGTCGACTTCGGCTCATTATCCAGGAAGGTGACCTAGAGACTCCCTTCGGGTACCTTGGAGCCTGAATGCCTCAATGGCAGGTTCTTTGTGTTCGACGCGAGGTTTTCATCATCGGCCTTTGATCAGATGATTCTACAGGTGTTCAACACTGGCTCATTGATTCGCACGCCATGGATTGTACCTATAGTACCTTGAGGACCATCGTCATTATTGGTGGCACCTCTCGCGTCTGTTAACAGTTTTCATCATTGGTTGGTAACCAGACGATGTTCATGCATGTTCGACTTCGACTCCTATATTCACATGCTTGAACTTGTACTGTGTTCGGGTCGAGTTGGAGCGCAAGACCCCAGATTGTGCATGTTTTACATCCGGGTTGCATTTTGTGGATTTTTGTAATCATTACATGACTCATTCATTGGATGGCTGCAACCATACCTGAGTACATTTATAGATCCTCATCGAATGGTTGCTTCCATGACTGGGATCTAGTTTTATACTCTGTTACGGATGGCTGCGCCCATACCACATATATATCATGTACTTGTGATATCAGTTGTACTTCTTTTCGCAGGTTCTCCAGTGGCAGTGTTTCAGTCACACATGTTCTTGTAAAGCACTTCACCCCTCTCTCTCTCAGGCCTCATGCTTTAGGGGGCATCTATTACATAGTAATTTGTCATCGTTTATCACCGTTTGTCACCATCCCTATTACCCCTGTCCTGCATCTTGGAGGACCCATTCCGGGACTTGTGAGAAGTAACAAGACTTGAAACCATTTGCCTTGTTTACCTCTAAACATGAGCTTCATATGCCCTTAAGAAATCTCCTGCTCATTGCCCCTAAAAATAGCCCTTTTTGCATTAGCGCTGGTTCCCTGTGTTATGCCCGCGTAAATGGGGAAAATCCTAATGAAAGGGCGCGCCATTGGTGCTCTGTCCCAGAGTCACAATCGCGCCAACCATTTTGGGCAAAATTTTCAACCACTCAAACCTCCGAAGGTTCTGTCCACCTCATTCACCAAACTGATTCCAAGTTGAGTGAGGATGGTTTGGCTTCGAATCTCCTTGGATGGAAAGTTGTTTGCTACCATTCCATGGAAGTTTCCAAGTGATGAAGCCAAATCCATGATTGTGGGGGATTGACCTTATCTCTTCCTTTTCCTCTATAAAAGCTTGTTCCCATGGCTTGAGCAAGCTAGTTCTAGTTCTGAAAGTTCTGACTCTTGTGGCAATACTTGTGCTGAAAGGAAGATACCAAAAGGTTGGAGTTGCAAGAAGCCTTCTTTGTATCCATAAGGCTTTCCCTAAGTAAGGAGACTTTGTCAATAAAGAGAGAGAGAGCTTGTCCCTCACCCATTCAAGCTTTTGCAAGACTTGTGTAGCTGAGCACCCAGCCAAAGGAGAACTTGACGTCAGGACGCTGGTTGTATTCTCCTTTGTTGAATTATAAATAATAAATGACTATCATTATGGTTCCATTCTCATTGTACTTGTAATGGTTGATGTTGAATTATATCCTTCCCGACTGATGTATAATTTCATATATTAGATTTCACGCTTGTGTTTGTGTTGTTCTCTTTGTGTGCAGGTGTCCATTCACGTGGATAGTGGAGGATCGTGACTGGCCAAGGCAAAGGAACGCGGACGACATCTCTTCTACAAACTAAAGCGTTGGATCTCAAGTAGGTCTTCATCACCTAATCTTTATTTTCAATTAGGAACTTGCGTGATAGCATTGTTTGATTGTTGCTAGACCCGTTCTAGGCTAGTAGGGATCACCTCTATCCGTAGAGGGGATTTACCTCTCCAATAAATATTAATGGAACAATGATAGTTAGGGATCGGTTGAGTACAATATTATTGTTTTTTGGGATCAACTGAATAATTATTCAAAAGAAACCCCTTGGAGTCTACTTCGGGTTTTTCAGACTCTCTAAAAAGGAATACGTCAAGCGGTACCTAACTCAGGCTTGATAAATTTTTGAAGTGGCAGTAATTAGGGATCTGTTGAGCATAGAATTATCATTTTTTGGGCTCAGCAGAATAAGGATGGAAAATAACACTTTGGAGCCTATTTTTGGCATTTTAGACTCTCTAAAAATGAAATGCCCTAGGAAACAATCATTCCAGGCCTGGTTAAAAAACCATGGGTTTACGTTTTCAGGTTATGTATGACTATCAGTAGGAAAAGTGTCCAGCCAAGCTCCATTGGATATTCTAAGAAGAAATTTTGTTCATTTTCCAATTTAGTTCAAATGAATTATATACTTAACCTGGCAGCATTATAAATCAAATAGATCTCTTGAATTGGTAAAAAAAAATTTCAAAGGTGTTAGCGTCAATAATAAATATGGATAATAGGACAACAACATTTTGAAATTTTTCTTATGCTTCTCAGAATTAGTTATGCTTCACTAAGAATTAAAGACATTCTACACATCTTTCAAATCAGCTCAAAGGATTTTTTACCTAACTTAGCATTGGGGTTATGTACTCAATTTGGCATTATAATAAATTAGGTGGGACTGCTAGAAGATTTTTTTTTGGAATTTTTGAAAAAGGGTTTAAAAGAACTACAAGGATAGTTTTTGCTTATCAACACTCAATTCGTACGGGTGATACTGTAGTGATATTTTGGGGTTACTTTTATAACTTGAGCTAATTCATCATTACAAGATTAGTTATGAAGATCATGCATCTCCAACATTGGAAATCGATACTGCTATCTTTGTTCTCGATATCTAGACATTATTAAAAGTTAGAACTAAGGTATGTCATAGTTTATTTTCTTCAACTATATTAGAAGTATATGTATTATGGGTTAAGTAGTCATATATCTCCATTATTTGTTATGATTCAACCATCCTCCCATATTTCAATTAATGTCTAATTGCCATTGGCCCTTCCTCTCATTTTAATTATGTGGCCACATCCTAGCTATTGATTTATCATCATATCAACCAATCCCTATTTCCATTAACACTGGCATCTTGTCCATTCTCTCACTCATTCATTCTACCTCATTTGAGCTTCCTGTTAAAGTGTTGATTCATCATTGCCATCACACATGTAGGTTTCCACTCTGGTTGTCCAAACATTTTCTTAAAAAAGATGATTCTAGGTCGAGGAAATTGATATGGTAATTTTCTCTCTCAGAGTGTTAAGGAGGACAACTGTGAGTATCCATTGCTATGAGAAAAAGCTTCCAATTTCTTTTTACTCAAGCATGGAGGCTGATCGCCATGATCCCACTTTCATTTATTTTTCCAGAAGTGAGGAATATTTGAGTTGCAAAGAATTTTTTGAGAAGGGTTGGATGGGATTCCTTCAAAAGTTTCAAGGGTATAATGACAATGTGGCCTGAGCCTTTTCTTAGAGATTTAATGGAGAGGTCGTGGAAATTTGGAATTTCAAGTTTAAATTTACCGAGGAATCTATCAGTAAAGTGACAGGATTGCCATTGTTCGGTGAAAATTTCTTCAAGAGAGGACTGCTCAACTTGTGAGACTGTGCGAAATTCCTTAAACCTAACTATCAAACTCTGAATTAGTCAAAGGGAGTTTTGCATATCTACCTCGATGAGAAATGGTACCTTCTTGTTACAGTGATACAGAGGTTCATCCCATGTGAAGGTAGGTATGCTGCCATCTTTCTCTACCATATAAGAATGTTATTACATTTTACAGAACGCTGAGAGATTAATTTTCCTTTATTTTTGCATAAGAGTCTACATAAAGTTGCAAAAGGAGTTTAGTTGGCACGTAAGAAACCTAAAACTGATATATGACGCCATAGTCTCATTAAGACGTTAGTGGTGGCGAAGCTAAAAAAATGATGGAAGTGTTGGGAAGAATTTCTGATTGAGAACTTTCTAGGAGAGGAAATGCAGGTGAAAGTGCAACAAAGGCTTATCAGTGCCTTGTCAAAGCACTCAAGTTTTGGGGTTTGATATGCCACTAAGTTCTGGTTTTCAACAAGGCCCTAGTCCTACAAAGGTATCTATGATGATTGTTGAAGAGAAATTTGCGAAGAAGCCTCTAAAAGCACCAGTAAACCCTAGTGTTTCATTTGAAAAAGAGAATTTGGTATCGTGAGGGAAGAAGAAATGTAAAGAGAGTAGAGTATATAAATGAAAACTTTGCCATAAAGAGGTTTCTGCAAAGAAATATCTAGTCCACAAATAGAAGAAACCTTCCACAGAAGTCGTTGAGCCCACCATTAAATAAACTTAACAACAAGACGAAAGGTTTAATGATACCCTTAAAAGAAAACAAAAACCTTTTTAAGGTGACCCAAGATTAGAAACTATGCCTTTTACACCCCTTTAGAAAGCAATATAAACTCGATGTCTTAGAGTCAGTGTTGAACTAGAAGCATATATAAACAAGGTTTATCTATGTCTAGCAGTCAGAATCAAGAGCCTGTTAATGTTTTGTCTTCTCCTGACCAAGAAACCAAGAAGCCCCCTATGGTGAATGAAGAAATAGAAGATCCCCTATTTGAGGGAAGTAACCCATAAGATATTTACCAAGATCTGTTGAGTAGCTCTCCATTTCAAAATCCACCCAGCAAAAGTTTAGGAAAGAAGAAACAAGAACAACTACCTAATCCCAAAAGGAGCAACACTGGGTCGGCCTATGGTGGGAGTAATTCTCAAAAGCCTATGGTACTAGCCAAAACCTCCTCTGTTCATGATGAAGAGGATTTACAAATGCTGGTGGCTAAGCTACAAAAGAAAAACATGAAGTTGAAGGATGAAGCACATAAGTACAAATATTGAGACACAATATTGAGACACAAATCTCTCTCTTGTGTCTAAGAATGATGCATCAGTGTGAAGGAACAAGCATTTGGTTCGTTGAAAGTTGAATAAGTTGCGGCCTATAGAGGGCCCTAATGCTGAGAAAAGAACTTTGTATTTTCATAAATCGCCTATGAGAGACAGTCATGGCTAGGAAGTTTTGGTCAAACCAGTGGGAATGTAAAGCTTGGGCTACCCTATTTTTGGAAACTAGATGACAACTGCATGATGGCATGCAACCTTTAGGTATGGGGGATTGTTGGTCCCGACTTTTATACCTATTTACACCTACTACCTTACTATTTCTATCAACATTTACCTCCTTTTTCCCCTTTTGTACTACACTATCACCGTTAAACTATGTTATTTTGCAGATGGAGGTAGAATGTTTAATTAGTACTATTTTCATGTTATTTTGATTAAGTTTGAGTAGATATTAACAAGCTCATATCCATTGGACTACGTTTTACTGATCATTATTTTGACTCATAGAACTTGAAGCATGCAGATAAGTAACAAAGGTTTAGCTCATGGATGGAAAACATACGTTGATAGATAACTCATCCAACATCCTATTATGAAACCACCATTTTGTACTCAACTCTACAGCATGATTATGTACCTTATTTAGAAGCTGATATTCAAAATTGTATCTCGGAAGTTCCATAATGAATCTCCTTGTAATAAAAAATGAGATCGATTTTTTTAATCACAGAATTACCCAGCCCAGTTTACTTTGGGATCTATTTGAAGATAATTCATGAAGACTTCATGTAGCCTAGTTTAGTTTTGATGTTATCTATTTGTTTTTTCTAGTTAATCGATTAGATATTGCTCCCATCGGTTGAACCTTTTTAAGGACCGATGTGTTCTGTATCTAGGCTAGGGAGGAAGTAAGGGAAAATAATGTGAAGTAGCTTTTGTACAAGTGAGCTTTGCCTCAAAAGACATTGTAGTGATGATGTATATTCTATTTGGATTTACATTCTGAACTTTAATATATAATTTAGATCTGACATTTGATCCTCTCTGAGTATTATGGTTCTCTTTAGCTTTTAACATTATTGAATTAATTTAAACTTACTCCAAGAGTGGCAAGGGCCTAGAACATCCCGGACACAAGTTCTTTAGTTAATATAGATAATATGAATTATATTTGATCAACATTTCAAAGTGTCGATTTCATTTAAATAATTTACTACTTAGATCTCACAATCGTTATCTTTATTATGTATTTAAAATGTCTACTTTTTTTCATAGATCTGCGCTGAATGCTATAGATCTAGTTTCTCAATTATTATAAGCCAACAAGGATTTTATTGAGTGATGATTTATAATGCATGGATGGTTTCTTTGATATGATTGCATACTGTAGAATGTTTGAAGAGTATTCTTAATTGGAAACATATAGAGGTTGATTACCATATTATAAGTTTAGGAACAAAATTGGTTTTATGCTCTGCCTGATTTCTATTCAATACTGAGTTATGTAGCATTATGCCTATGTGAGGAATGCTTAGGAGTAGTGAAATAAATATTGGCTGCACTTAAGTCTGTTGGTTCTAGAACCTATGATGATTAGAATAGGATTGAATCGAAATTGAAGTGTAACGCTTGTAGTGAAAATTTTTCTTGAGTTTGATTATAATAAGATTAGTTTAGAACAAGGATTGGATTTTTGAATTGAGTACATAATACAGTCGGTGTGGAAAATTGAATGGTTGTGTATTTAGATCTACTATAATTCTTGTAAAGTAGAATGTTTGTTGATTTACTTCATATGACCTGGGATTTAGGCTCAATAATTAGATTTCTTTTGATTGAAATTTTGTTTCCTTTTCTAGCATGAGGATGTTTTAGTTGAACATTACTTTATCTGGATTAAGTGTGGTATGAATTTGATTTTGTAGTAAATGCAGGACTTCAGTATAAATCTGGTTTGACTTCTTTTAATTATGTGTTTAGACTATGATTTACATTATTCTAAAAAGGTTGGACTTTCTGAGTGATCTATCTCATTTGATTTGAGAGTTTCCTTATTGAATATTTCTGAGTAGTGAATTGTAGTAATTTGTGACAAGTTTCTCTTAGGTAATGACTAGAATCTTCAAATTCTAGCATTGGTTTCTCCTTTGTTTACATCGTGATTAACAAAGCCAAAATTGATATCATGGTTTAATTTGTACAGTAGTTGGGTTATTTAGTTAATGATTGGTATCCTTTTAAAACAATGATCCATATTGCATAAAATGTAAATTTTGAAGTAGCTTGCATAATGGATTTGCATCAATTTTTTTGCCTACTTCATTTATGAATAAATTCTCATGATAGGTCAATAATTATTGAAATTTTAAGTAGAATAGAGATTGCATTTAATAGGTTTCTTCACTTCATCTTGTTGCACTTACGAAAAGAAGGAATTAAGCATTCAGTACCGAATTTTGGAACCTGAATCGGAACGCAATGTGACTCAAAGATTACGATCCTCGGTTGATGACTTAATTTAGGGGAATTAAAACAACAAATAAAAATACTAACAACATGCAAGATGATCAGAATGGGGGGATGTCAGGTCCCAAAATTGTCACGTTTAATTCACATTTTATCCCTATGCTTACTCATGGTTTTCATTGTTATTACT
Organism: Pinus taeda; assembly: GCA_000404065.3. Lineage (NCBI taxonomy): Eukaryota > Viridiplantae > Streptophyta > Pinopsida > Pinales > Pinaceae > Pinus > Pinus taeda. Next base: position 176,372 of record APFE030671657.1, read on the forward strand.
CTCAATTTGAACATTTACTAGACTAATTATCTTAAATTGAAGCATGATTTGGTAATTTGTTATTATTTGATGAATTTCTTTTGTTTTAATCATTTAAGATAATTATTATGGGATTGTCACTTATGATGGTCAATGTGATGGTTTATTTCTTTGGCATGTAAAGAGTTCTTGTTCATCTAGCTCTGTTCATGTCCATAGAACATTATTCCTGCACCCTTGAGGTTTCTCGCACTAAGAAAATATTGTGCATGTTGTCTTTGACACTTTGCACATATTTGGCATGTCAAGGTTCTTGGGAAAATGTTTGGATTTGCAAACAAACAATTGGTCAACTGACTTCTGCATGAAATATATTTATGCCTACACCAGTCTTCCTGCACTAAAGAGTAATCAATTTGGGGATTTGATAGATTGACACAACTTCAGGGAAAACCGAAGACGGTTATTGTCCAAAATGATATTTTGACACCTCCACATCATTCAAACTGTACCAAGGTCACACGTGTGAGTTTCTAGAATCAAATTGACAAATCAGCCCAAAAATTCACAGAGTTTTCAAAATACCAAATTTGTCCTCGATTTTGTTGCATAGAAAAGTGAATCTCGAAATTATGGAACACAGGTTTTGTTCCCTGTATATGATATTGACTATGCCTCCAATGGTTTTCCAAATTTCATCATGGTTTTGGATATCCAAATGGTTCTTTGAGGCATATTTGTACAAAAATTATGTTAAACCCAAAATTGTAAAAGTATCTAAATAGTCAACTTGGGGCATGATTTACGAGGCAATAGATTTTAATTAGAAAATTTAAAGAGAGGAATTTGTTTAAAACATGGAAAATTAGGTTTGCCTTGAACTTTTTTCTAAAATTCACCATGTTTAGCAAGATATGCAGGGTTCTTTGAGGCCAATTTGTTAAAAATGCATAGTTTTCCAGAATTGAAAAATTGGGTTGTTAGAGCCCAAATTAGTCTTGTAACCTCCCTTAAAAACCCATCCATGGCCTTTTTGAGGAGGAATATGTTATTATAATTTCATTTTTCTAGTTTGGACCTTGATCAATTGGCCTTAGATGTTAAATATTGATTTAATTTCAACAAAAGCTTCTAATGCCAGGTTCCTCTTTTTATTTATTTTTTTGTATTTCATGATTCAATTTGGATTTTTAATTGAAGGTTTTAAACAAGGGTGAGAGATGGACTGGTAGGGCCGACCAAACCAACTCGACGTCCCTCTAGTTGTGTGCTTTCATGATAATTATAATATGCCTTGTGGTGTGCCTTTTATTATAGTAGAAGTGTGCTTACATCAAGATTTCTTCACTAGTTTTATAAATATGTGAAAGCCTATCTTATACTCTATTTTCTAAACATATATATATATATGCTTGGAATTTTCATATATGGTTGATTATTCAACATATTTGGGAGGATTAAGAGTGAGAAGTTATTTCTATATATGTTTGTTACATATATTTGAAAAAATTAAGATTGAAGAGCTAGATATTTGTCTAAGTTATTGTAGTTATTTTCATCATGTGATCAAAGAGAACTTTTATGCTATGGTGACACTCTGTTTCTATAACTTATAGGATTTCTTATTATAATACAGATTGATTTGGGACGTTGATTCCACCGTAGATATTTTATTTTGTGAAGTGTTTTTGAGTAAGTCAAAGTCTTGGACTCATTCATCATCATTTGAAAGTGAAAGTGTTTCTCTTTTCATTCCTCTATCACTGTAAAAACACGCAGTCGAGGAGCTTTGGAAGTTTTTTTACGTCCATGATTTTTAATGAGTTAATAACTCTAAAACTAGGCTTGCAGTCACCTACAACTCATTAATAATAATAAAAACTCATTATTAAAAAAACATAGAGAATACCTATAACCATTGATGAGGATAGTGGACACATTTTTGGTCTATGTTGGAGAAATTTGAAAATATTAAAGTAAGAGGTTTACTCAATATGTCTAACCCTTTGTTTCCATAAAAGCCCAATATTTTTTTTTTCTTAGATTATGGTTATATATTAAACAAAAAGGTTTTAGAGTGAGTTGACAATCTGATTTGTATTATTCATCCAACTCAAAGCCTGTTATAATCCCAATAACCCTAGCTATTTGATAGTGGTCAACTAGAGTGTTACTAGTTGTGCTTACTCAACTTGATTTTGCCATTTTCTTCGTTAATGATTATTTTATTTGGTCACTATTGATGATGTAACCATGCACATGGATATTTGTGTAGTGGTCCATATATGTTGTATCCTGCACTTGTGACATAGACTGAGTGCAGGAATAGGTATTGAAAGAGAATATTGTTATTTGTAGTATTGTTTGATATTTTCTTATTGGTTTCTGATTTCAATATTTATTTTGTAAGAGTTTGTTGACTATAAATTTTAATTTCTCAGGTTTTGTTTGAAGAGAATCACTCATTGGAGTGTGTTTTGAAGTCGACAAAAAATAGTCTCTTGTGTAAGGTGGGTTTTTCTTGTACATGCAATAGCTATTTATTTGATTGCTACAATCTATTTACACATAACATTAATCTATTTAGTGATCTATTTGGTGTTATTTGAAGGCAGATTTGAGTCACATTTCTTTTTTATATTCAAAGAAGAATAATTATTATATTTTTCTTGCACATAGACTTGAACGGAAATAGAATTTAGTGCAAGGAATTAAATAGAGGTTTTTGAATTAAGATTCATATTTGTCATTAGCATAGCTTCGATTGTTTTTTATTTAATTTAGAAGACAATATTTACATTTTCTTGGTCAATCCTCATGCTTCCAGCTAATTAGTATTTAGGATTGGTTTTTTAATTAGGTTTTTCTTCCTAGTTGTTAATAATTAGGATTCACTTCAAATGTATGTGGATTGTAGGATTAGTGTTTATGGTTTCACTTTTAATGAATTACTTTAATTGCAAGATTGGACTGGGTAAAGATTGTTGTTTGCAGGACAAATTAAGGTTTCTTTTACATGTCCCTGAAGTCCTTCTCTATCATTTCCAGTGTTACACCTTGAAGTCTATGGACCTCGAGTTGACAAATTAAATTTTGGACCATTAATATATCATATACTACACCCAACACTTACCTAATGGGAATATAATTCAAGGTAAAAAAAATCACGATAGTCTTAAATACTTTTTGGAACAAAGATTTTCTTTAGAAGAGCAATAGAAATGGGTCACAAAGATGTTGAATTATGATTTTGAAATCATATAGAAAAAAGGGAAGCAAAATGTTGTTGTATATGCACTCTCAAGAAGGGATGAGGATGTGGAAGCATTTACCTATGCCATTTCTATTATCTAATCTAATTTCATAACTAAAGAAAGAGATGAATGGAAGGATGATGAAAAGGTGTAGACACTTATTCAAAGGTTTAGTAAGATCCCAATAGATATGATACATTTATTTCGATAAATTATTCCTTATGCTACAAATATCATTTATATATATGTAATAACTCACAACTCAAACAAAATATTATTTTGGAATGAGATACTACTCCTTTAGGAGGGAACTTAGGATTTTTAAAAACTTACCATAGGGTCAAGAGGGAATTTTTTTTGGATGGCCTTAAATATGATGTTTTGAAGTTTGTGGCAGAATGTTTGGTTTGTCAAAAAAATAAAGTTGAGACAATTAAAACCTCAAGTCTGTTAAAACCTTTATCCATACGAAGTTAGCATTGGGGGGAGGTCTCAATGGATTTTATAATAGGTTTACCCATGTCCAAAATAAATAGTGTCATCATGGTGGTCGTTGATAGGATTTCCATGTATGCACATTGTTTTGCACTATCTCATCCTTTCAGAGGTAGCGTAGTCACTACTACATTTATGGAAACAATTCAAAAACTACATGGAAACTTAAAGATTATTGGAAGTGGAAAAGATTCCATTTTCATTGGAAATGTTTAGTCAAACTTACTTTCTTGTCTTGGTACTCAATTAGCTCATAGGTCATCCTGTCATCCACAATTTGATAGGAAAATTGAGATAGTATAAAAATTTTAGAAGGATATATTTGTTTCTTTGTGTCTAATAAACAAACACAATGTTCAAGTGGTTATAGATGGTAGAATGGTGGAAATCACACGTCCTTCCATACCACAACAAAAATGACCGAATTTATGGAACTTTATGGATATCATCCACCCTCCATCACATCATCTTTAAGAGAAAATTCCAAGGTTTAATATGTTGAATATCACATCAAGCATAAATAACAAGTTCTCCAAGTCTTAAGGGATAACCTAACTCTAACACATAATTAAATTAAACAATAGATAGATCAACATTACAACGAAATAAGTTTTGACATATGCGATTGGGTAATTTTATGGCTACAACCATACAAACAAATGTCCCTGAAGTAAGATAACAAGAATAATAAATTATCACCCAAGTACTATGGTCCTTAGAAGGTGTTACAAAGGATTGGTACTATGGCATACAAATTGGAGTTTCCTACATCTTCTAGAATACACCCACTTTTCATGTTTCATTTTTAAAGAAGGTTATAGATGACAAGCTTCCAGTTCAAATAATATTGCCAAAACGTAACACGGAAGGAAAAATTATATTGGATAATAAAGAAGGCACATAAATAAGAACCTAGTAGATACAAAATAAATCAATTTCAAAGTATATTATTAAGCAGAAGAACTTACCTACTGAAGATTTGATATGGGAGGATGAGTATTTTATGCAGAAACATCCAAAACTACTCAAGCATTGAGGGCAACACTTTTGTGAAGGAGAGGGCCATGTTAGGTCCCTATAATACTAGTGCAACCCCCATATTGTTGTTGTTGTGCCTCATGTATCCCCCATATTGTTATTTTTATGCCCCATAGAATCCTACTATTGTTATTGTTGTTCCCTTACATTATCATTGTTCTGTAGGCCTTGATTGTATTAATGTGACCCTTTAGACTGCTATATATACCAAGGAGGTTTTGTCATTTGTATCATCCAAGAATTTTTCATTTACGTGATGTAGAAGGAGGTTTCCCGCTCGAAGAGGATTATTTTCAAGTCGTTGACCTATATTTTTTTTCTTTTTTGTTATTTTATTAAATAAAAAAAATTATCCTCTAATAATCACTTGCAAAATTTATATGAGAGCGCAATATTCTGTAGATTTCTATGTCTAGTGCTTGATGATGGGAGATGTCGCAAGTTCGAACAATCTACCATGGAGAAGAACAAAGCTTGGAAAATTAATATGTTTAATTCCCTTAAGTAGTCTCCATACATGTTGCAAGATAGATTATGGAGTAGCTCAATATTGATTTGTTTTCTCATTTTACCTGCTAGCTCCATCACTTGATCAATAAATCTCTCATGGATGCATTTCCATGGCTCCTTCAATTTCCCATTTTACAACCTTTTGAAAATGTCTATTCATTAACTGAGACAAAGAAAATTCCTAGAGTAGATATGAACAAAACCTAATAATGATACTTACCAAACAAATTTACCTATGAACTAGTAGGGCAATAACATGAAGGAACCGAAAGCAAGTTTTATCAACATTCATATGTGTATATATATATATATATATATATATATATATATATATATATATATATATATATATATATATATATATATATATATATATATATATATATTTCCCTCATGAAAGACAATAGGCTACAACGTGATATTCATGAAATTTAGAAGAAGCACAGACAATTGAAGTCATGGTATAAGTAGCCAAACCTAGAAAGATAGCAGAATCAGGAAGGAGGCTACAGTGGTAAGGACAGTCCATTAAAACACCAGTACCCGAATAGAAAAATCAACTCACACAACTACAAAGAGTCCCATCGAGTCTCACTGGTTGAGTAGGTTAATTCAGAGTAATAGGGATCAAAACTTAATACCATGTAGCACTATAAAATAACAAAGGCTAAAATACCATGTTATTTGAAGGAATTAACATTGATGAAAACTGTCACAATGACCATTGAGAATTTATTCCTACGTATATCAAGGACTGAATAACAAGAAACACAAAACATTTTAGACAAGTAGAAAATATATGGAAATAATTTTGATGAGTAGATGGCATAACCGACACGTAGAGAAAGGCCATAAAAATGAGTGGCTCAAATTTCAGTAGGGAGGGAATTCACCTACTCTAATACCACGTTAAACACTAACAAATGAATAGGTAATATTAAGATAAATATGATATCAATATTAATCTCAATAATACACATATTTATACAATGTCTTATAACCCTTGGTTTTCATATTCAAAGTGGTACCTTGGAATCCAATGATTGTTCATATTCCACACCACAACCCTTAGAGGGTTACATGTGCAATGACTTTAAAGTACATCAATAGGAGCAACAACCTTTGTTAACTCAATCATGCCTTTCTTATCTTTCTTTTTTTAATATTCAATAAAAAAATAATTTTGAAAAACCTTAAATGTTTAACAATGTGCTTCAACACCATACTAACACTACTTTGTATACAATATTAATGCAACAACAACAAAAAAATTTATGGGCTTAATTGTTCTATAGCCTCATATTTTTATAATATACAACCGAAAATCCAATAAGTACATTGTGAATAATACAATGCATTGGTGTATTAACACAAAAGGACCACATGATGAAGACTTTTTCTTACAAAATGTAAATTTTTAAACTAATAAAATAATATATCTTGTTGATACATTCTATTACACAAAAATGCACTGGTGCATTATATTCTCTAACAATGATCTGATATTATGAAGGGAACAAAATGAAAAACATATTTAAAATGAAATCATAGAGATAAAATGAAATTTGACTTCAATTCATTAATGGAAAAGGTCGAACCTTTATACATGCAAAATTATGAAAGAAAACTAGCTTGAACAATGGAAGCTTATCTCTGAGAAGAGATATAATAACTATGTGCCTTCTTGAACTATGTTGCAATGGGGCTCAGTGGAAATTTGTATCATAAATAAATAATGAGAAGCCCTAGACATCCAAAAACCTAACGTGAGGAAATGAAGCACCAAAGTATTTTGGGCTCAGATGGGGTAAGCTGGAACTACCTAGGGTCGTAACTTTGGCATACAATCTCTATTTGACATGCATGATATCTTATTGGAAAGGTCTATCCTAGGAGTACATTTTCGTACTATTGATGATATTATATGCAAATGATTTGTCCACTTCCAGAAAAAACACCATTTAGGGCCTGAAAGCGGCCCTGGAAATTAGGACCTAAAAACTACCAAAATAGGAAACAATGTGTGAGCTAGTGGAATAGGTGGGTGGCCATTAATATCCACTTAGATTATCCCCCCCCCCCCGCCCCACCCCCAAATAAGAAATGGTTGTCATTGTTCTAAGTTCCTCTATGATGTCATGTGGGATTTTCTCAATGAACCTCTGACATAGCATGTGCATTCATGGCATACTAAAAAATGCCCTTACTTTGACTACATATTAGAAAAAACCTCTAAAAGTCACCTTATTTAAGCCCCTACGAATATGAACTTAATACACTTTTCCAATTTAAATAACCCCAAATTTTACTATATATTGTAGGTATCCATTTTTTCATTAACAAATTTTATACCCCTTTATATTTTTTGATTAACTTTGAGCTTTGTTTTTTATACACAACATATTAAAACCTTGTTCTAGTTGCTGCAACCACCCTCCAAATATTTTCCCATGATTTCATTTTGGAGCCTTTCTTCTATCCATAAGAGCTTATATTTTATTGTCTTCATGTATTCATGTTCTGATCAAGACTTATCTTTTCATGATTTTCTTGTGATGTATTGATCTCAACTTGACGTCTTTCAAACACAAGCTAACCTTCTGAAATGACCTCACAACATTGTTCGGCTTGACCCCAGAAACTATGTAATCTTGGAAGGTAGGCCAGCCTTCCCTCCACAAACTATGGAATCCTTTCTAGAAGGCTAGCCTTGAGCTTGAGAACTATGTTGCTCTGGATGGAAGTCCATCCTTGATGCTAGAAATTGCACAAAGCATCTCGTGAGCTCAAAGAATACGCAATGCAATGAGTTAAGAAGTTTCTTAGTCCCTTGGGAATTGTGTACTCCTTCTTAGTAGTGTGCATGAAAGTTTCATAAAAAAGAAAAGAGAAAAAAAAAGAAAAAAAGAAAAAGCATCCCTAGAAAATAGGGATTCACTAATTAGTTTCCTTGGATAGTTTTCACCTTATCTAGCTAGGCATTGTGTAAGTCTAAGGCTCAAGCTTTGAGCTTGGCCTTTGAGACTGCATGATGCATAATATAGGCTGACCTAATTGCGCATTGTGCAACGCCAGAGCTCAAGCCTATTAGCTTGCTCACAAATACTTCGTAGTGTATAGTCTCTCCCACAGTCCACCCAGGTTGTAATGCGCATTGTGCATTCTCTAGCCTCAAGCTACATCACTGGATGTTGAGACTGCACAATGCACAATTCCCACAACCATTCTACCTCCCTTCACTTCCATAATTGCATAATATTGCTGATTAGTTAACCAGTTTATTATTTTATCTTGCTGTGAAAGTTGATTTACTGGGGGTAATTATGTCTCACATGTGTACTTTTTCCTCCCATAGGTTTTGCAGGTGTTGAGAACTTCTATTCATTAGTCACTGTTATCATGGAACCCAAGAGAAATTCTTCAAAGGATACCCTAGATAGTAGCACCAGGGAGGCAGTGAAGAGTACACCAGTTTAGTTGCAATACACTTAGACACTCAACTATTTGTATAAAATGAATTAGATATCACATGGCAGAAGGTGAATGAAATTGTCTTAGAAAAAAATTCAAAGAAGATCAAGAGCACTGTAAGGTGTACATTAATATCTAGAAGTTAAGGTTACATAGGGTTGCATGCAAGTACCCAAAATTTCCATATTTGTATGTTATTAGTTGGATACTATCTTACATAGATCCAAATACTTTGACTCTTGGCAATACTAGGGGATGGAAACTTGCTTCTTTTTTGGTAGTAGATTATCATCTCATGTACCATTTTCCTAAGCCAAAGTCACTCATGGATTCATATTTTATTTAAAAACCAGCTACTTGAGCACCAAGGAGATTGTTAAAGGTTGGGTGAAAGAGCCATCAAAGTTTCATGAGACACCCACCAACACATAAAAGACAAAGTCTCTCAAGAGGATCTATGTGATGTTGATCAAATGGAAACTTGCTTCTTTTTTGGTAGCATATTATCATCTCATGTACCATTTTCTTGAGCCAAAGTCACTCATGGATTCATATTTTATTTAAGAATCAGCTACTTGAGCACCAAGGAGATTGTTAAAGGTTGGGTGAAAGAGCCATCAAAGTTTCATGAGACACCCACCAACACATAAAAGACAAAGTCTGTCAAGAGGATCTATGTGATGTTGATCATATTATGTTGCAGAATCTACGATCAATAGAGAACCAAGACCTTTCCTAAAGGTGAGGCTTTCTTATTGAACCAGGTTGTGAATGAAGTTAAGTCATTCAATTGGTCAGATTTGTTAGCTCAACAATTTTGAATCCATGTATCTAATTCCCTTAGACCTCGTAATGATGGGTGAGCTAGATTTTATATGTTTGAATATCTACTGGATGTAGTCCCCACAAAAAATGCATTTCGTAACATGAATTGAACTTCGACATCACAGGATCCTATTGTGTATGTTTATTGTAAGTTGCTTTCACAATGAAGTCACATAGGAGTAATGGAGAAGCTATGTGATCACTTCCTCATTTCATTATATAAGATGATCTTTGAGGAGGGGCACTTTGCATGTCACATGGGGCAATGGAAGCAGTATCACAGATAGAAGATTTGTTTACCTCACTAGACGACACTTTCCTTAGAGTGTTTGATGGACAGAAGTTGCCATTAATTTTACCAAGTTATGCCACTGATAAATTAGTCATGTAAGAGGTTGTGTATCATCTCTCCATAGGGTTTTCAGTAGCTTTGCATAGGAATAAGAAAACACATTAGCCAATACTTCCTATACAAATCAGATTGTACAAGATTAAGAACTTGAAAATTGCAGATAACAAAGGGAAAGAAATAGAGAAATTTCCATTTGGTACTTGGGACTTAAATTTATACGATACGAGGGGTATTTCCAAAGTTCATAATGTGAGGATCCATTTCAATGGTTAAGAGGGACCTTTAACTATCCGGAGGAGGATGGATGGAGGAATTGTTACAATGCCTCAAAGTTTCGCGATCCAATCAGCTTTCCCAGGAACTTCAAAGATTACTGCATGGAAGGAAGCTACTCTAGAGGTAGAACCAGTAGAAGAGCACAACCTAGTGTGTGAGAAGGGAAAGAGGAAGGTTATGCATAGTCCAGGGGGGGAGAAAAGCTGCAAGATGAAAGTAGATTGAGTCATTATGAAAGTGGCTTTAGCAATAGATCCAAAGAGGAAACAAATGGTGTAGGAAGAAAAATGGAAGAAGAGGAAAGAACATGCACATAAGAGGAAAGAGGATGAATAGAAACAAAACAAGAAGAAGAGAAAAGGAAAAAAGTGGAGGAAATAGCAGAAGAAACAACACAGAGACATAACTGAAAATTAGAGGAGGAGAGAAAATAAATGAAGGACAAAAATCACGCTGAAGAGATAGAAATTTTTATCAAAATTCAAGACATGGAGGAACCAGAGCTAGAGAATAAAGATGTCAACCAAATGCCTAGTACACAATAGGTAACCATTCAGTATCCCTATCCTCTAGTAGATTAAGATCCAGGTGAGGAAGAGGATATTATTCCTCTCAATGATGGCTCGGTTATGGATACATATAATTTGACTTATGATAAGCTTCATAAAAATATTATATAAGGAAGAAAAATTTTCTAGAAGACCACGAATCTCCTTCATTCATTAGAGAAAGGGTGATCATGAATGACACTAGAAGAAATCTAGGTGTCACTGCCACAACTAGATTAGCCTTTGTAGGTGCTTCGAAGTCAAACACAAAGTACTTAATGGCTAAGAACAAACAAATAGCAAAGAACTTGTAGGATGTTAGGCAAGAGGTTGAAGATCTCTAAGAAGCAGCTCATAATAGAGCTTCCACATAGGTCCATCTAGATGAACTGAAGGCAATGATAGTCAGTGAAGTATCAATGCCTATAGAAACCATGTAGAGTCTTTATGAGGAGCTTGCTATCATGCATAAGGTAGTTATCCACTTCCATGGCTTGCAATGGCATTGTAAATATTTTGTAAGAACTCTGAGGAATTTACCAGTTGCCACTACTGGGGTGCATGAATGGTCAATGCAATAAAGGGGGGAACCACTTGAATTGGGAAAGAAAAAAAAGAAACAAGAAGAGCTAGAGAAAGAAAGAGTTTAGATATTGATTAAGAATAACAAAAAACTCACCTCGTTCATTGGTATAATTCGAGACTCATATGAGCTATACAATATCCTGGACTTCTTGATGAAGTCTGAAAGGATCCCATTAGTTTGTTCACTCACAGAGATCAAGCGCAAGTACCAAGTTAAGGAGGAGATAGTTGAATACTTGGAGCAATGTAGACATATCACCACTAGAGAATATCTCGAGGTGAATAGGAAAAATATGCATATGTACATCGATCCCATTGTCCAAATCAACATAATGTTTATCATGCTCAAGATGAATGTACATATTGAATCCAAGTCAGCGTACTCATATGTCATGGAGGCTAGAGCCTGCATCCATCCAGTCACCATCTCATAGTTTGCGGATATCATTGCACATTGCAAAGCTTGGCACCACTACTACACTGAGAAACATCAAGTGGAATTTGTTGAGCTGGAGTTTCCCCAAAATCAAGCATGATATTTTTTGTTTTATTAGGTTGTATAGTTGGCTCTACCCAATATTTTCTTATATGGGTATGAGTGTAAATTGTAATATTATTTGTAATTAATTTGTAAGTGGATTTCCAAGTGTCAATATTGCAATGTGAAGAGTCGCAATGTAATCTAATGAGTCATTTTTTAAAGAATTTGAAGACTCATGAGGGAACTAAGAGTCACAAAGGGGAGTTGAAGAGTCACCCCCTCTTGTTATAAATATAACCTCGTAACTCATGTAAAGGGGCTTTTGGGAGCCAAGTTTTTGGGTAGGCTTAGTCTTAGAATCAACAGTTTAGGAGTTTGTGAGAGCCTTGGCTGCTCCATAGCATAGGCTTCTAAGGAACACACTCATTCTCCCTTCATGTGTTAGAACCTCCATGCATTACACTTGAATTTCCATAGAGTCACACACCTGTTCCCACCAAAGTAACCAAACATCACTCTATGCATTATTATATCCAAGGAACATCATTAAAACCCACTGCATTGGGAACCGACCCATATTCTAGATGGGAATCCTACACCAAACCGTGTGAGGTCTAATTGGTACTTCGTATCGGGGAGATGGCCTGAATGTTTGTTGGTCCAACACCATCAATAAGCCATTTACCCCATATTATATGCGCAATATACTATGTCAGTTTTTTCCTCAATAGATATCCTCTAATATGCACAGGTGTGGTATGGTATTAATCCCCCAGTGAAGCCCCTATGCATGAGATGGGGAAAATTTTGTTGAATGTGTCCCCTCGTGATCCATTTGCCTTGGTGTAATAGTTGGCTTGCTTTGACAACCCAATACAATTATAACCTTTGTTGGAACATGATATTAGTATGTGTCCACAATTTAATCAATTGTAGCATTTTCCATGTAATCTGGGTTGAGATCTATTAGTGTTCGCTAATTTGTGATCTCTAAGGTGTCTAACAATGGTGGAATGAATGGTCGATGACTGTCCATGTTGAGCATTGCATGCAAGCCAAGAATTTTAGGAATACTTAACTCAAACGTATTTTCCCCCATAGCCACGGTGTTGGTGTAAGGTCCATAACGGAGCAACCAAAGATTCCAATGGGCCCAGATGAGGTGTTCCATATAAAATTCCAGCCAAACCTTATCTCCCACATAATCTTATATGGAAACCAGTGTTGATCATGGAGCTTTTTGTAAAATACAATTAGCCTTTTCCAAGATATCATGGACCTTCTAGTAGATGTGTTGAATTTTCTCAATAAATTTGGTAGCTTTGTTTTCTTCATATTGAACATGTTTAGATTTTTCCTATGTAGTTGCAAGTGGTAATGTGATATCAATGGGGACCAATGGTCGAAATCGTTGGCCCATGTGAAAGGGGCTATGTCCAATTGAGCTATGGAGAGCTTTGTTGTAGTTGTGATGAACATGGGAAACTATTTCCTCATGTTCATGGATGTTTGGAGTTGTACATGTGCAAAATGTGCATGATCATCCTATTGACAACCTCTATGTAGACATCAATCTAGGGATGGAAGGCAATCGATTTGGTGAGCTTGCTATCCAACAATGAACATAGGATTGAATAGAATGTGCTTAGGAACCTACTATTTCAGTCTAATATGATGGTCGACGGGATCCCAAAACATACCCACACCTATTTGAGGAAGATCTTAGAAGTTGCTTTTATTGTGATAATCTTCTTGCAAGTAGCCAAAATATTCATCTTAAAATAATTGTCAATCACCAACAAGATACAACCATTACCATGCTTTGTAGAATGAAGACCAGCCATATATTCCATTGATATGGATCCCCAAGGCCGATTAGGAATAGGAAGAGAGGTGTATAGGTCTTGATTCTTATGGTAGGTTTGGAAATAACATAGTTGGTGCTTGACCTTATATACTTTCCAACATTCTGTCAAAGTGTCAACCAATAAAAATACTTTTCAAGTGCTACCACTATCTTCTCGACACCAAATTTCCCTACTACCCAACTATAATGTGCCTCATATTTCAACTTGGCACACTCTTTTAAAGGAACACAAAGGTGTCTTAGGTAGCACTACAGTCCATCTTAAGGTGGAAGTTTGGAGCTTTCTTTCTTACCATCAACATCTGGTATGTGGTCGCGAGTTTTGATTCATTCTCATATAATTCTGGACGTCTAGAGGTATCATACCCACAAGAGTTTAGAACTATATTTAATGTCATAATCAACGGCCAGCTAAGGAAATCTTCCACATGATTATTTCTACCCTTCTTTTATTTGATGTTCAAATAGAATTGTTGTAGGTATGTGGACCATTTTTTTATGGTGGTGATTATATAAACTTCCTTGTTTCTGTATAAATTGAAGAGGTCTATGATACATTGGATGATCATCTCCTTCCCCAAAATATAATTCTTCCCTTGTTGGTAGGCTTGCACAATTGAGTACATTTATTTATCTTAGGTGGGGTATCTATGGAAAGTTTCAAATAGTTTTTCACTATGATAGGCTATCAAATGTCCTTGTTCATTAAGGATTGTACCAATAACATAGACAAAGGAATTTGTCTCAATTTAAAATGGCTTTTGCAAATCTGGTAGGGTGAGGACTAGTGTAGATCAAAGGAAGTGTTCCAGATCATCAAATTCCTTATGTTGTAACTCATAACAAAATAAACTTTATTTTTCTCCTGCCTTGGTCCCTTGACTTAAGAGGAAAGAAATATAAGAGAACCCCAATACAAATATTTAGTAGAAGTTAGCAAGGCCCAAGATGATGTGGAGCTCTATTATATTTTTCACGGTTGGCTAATCCTGAATGACTTGGATCTTGGCTACAAGCACATACACATATTGATCATCAATAATTTTTCCTAGGTATTACACCTTGTTCATGCCAGGAGCCTTTTTCGAAGTTAGCACATAACATGTGTTACCACATAGTGTGAAGGACTTGTTGAATATGCTATAATTTTACTGCCCAACTCTTGTTAGAGATGAGGGTATCATCCAAATATGCAACCATAAGAGAGTTGTTGAAATGTCACAAGATATCACCCATCATCCTCATGAAACTTGCTAGGGAATGCATCAACCCAAAGGGCATGAACAACCATTCAAAGAGACCCTTCTTAGACTTGAAATAAGTATTCCACACATCAATTGGTTTTATTGGGACTTGGTGGTCTCTATACTTCAAATAATTCTTGCTTAAATACTTGGCCCCCTTTCAATTGGTCAAGAAGCTCGTCAATGTAAGAAATCTTATAGTTCCACATTATCATTTTTTAGGGGCCATTAATAAATGTAGAGTGACCAAGTCCCATATTTCTTTTGAATAAGTACAATCAGGCTTCCACAGGGAGAGGAGCTCAATCATATGTACCCTTTTTGGAGAAGCTCTTGGATCTACTACTTCATGTCCTCATTTTCCATAAGAAAGCAGTAGTTAATTGGCCCATTTGGTGGAGGTGTGCCTGAGATTAGATTGATTGAATGCTTGACTTGATAGCACACAAGTACCCTAGTAGGTTAGGATAAGATAGATTTGTATTCTCTCATGATATTTATCCACTTGTATTTGTTTCAAGGAGGAACCTTGTGTGGATGTTATAGATATGGCCATAATCTTCCCCTTACTTTGAGAGAAATTTAGGAAGAAAACAAATTTCCAAGTTTGGGAGATGGATTTACAATATTGCTTCATAGAGATCATAAAAATGGTAGTAGGTGGGACTAGGGTTGGAATTTGGATTCCTCTTAACCCATGAAACAATTCTTTTTTGATGTTTTGGGTATTTATGCTTCCTATCAAGGAATGTTATGTCTAAATTTTTTCCCTTCAAGAGTGACATTATGATAATAAATTAACCATTGACCATTAAAGGTTTGATTGGAAAATTACCCTTTAATAACATAGCTATGTTAAAAAAATTAACATATTTATCATAAGAAACAAACAAAATGACCATAACACACAAAAAAATTATTGAATCTTCAATATTGGTTCAAACACTCAAAATAAAATATTTGGAACTCGATATCAATTTTTCTTGACGTAGAAATGTAGTTGCATTTGTATATATGAGATATTACTAGGGAGATCTTATAAGACACATAATATGACCAGCATAGTAATACTATTGAATGTTATCAATAAGAACTCCTTAATTAGATTACCTTAATTAATATGTTTATGCTATGATTTACATAATCTAGTATATATTATTGGTTCTAAAGGTAAAGTATACATGTTTCCATATATATATTCATGTTTCTTTGGATCATGGGATATACACTAACACTAACAAAGATTTAATGCATAGTATTTGAACCATTTAAAAATTAGAAGACCAAAATTAGAAGAAATGAAATTTGTAGATCTCTTAACATCATGCTATAGGATTATGTTATGGTTTCTTCCTTCATTATTACCTTCTTAGAGAGAAAACACTTATAAGTATTAAATGTGGTAAAATCATGCTTTGATCAAATCCTTCATAGTTTATTCTTTTGACAAAAGTATTCACTTGAAAATTGAAAAATAATTTTTATTTTGGTGTATTATTTATAGATAACTCCCTTTAATCTAACTTGTAGACATATGAATTAAAAATATATATATATTTAAATTATAATAATTTGATTGTTGGGTTGTGTTACATTCTTTCCATGACTAGCCGCCCTAGTTATCAGGGGGTTAGAGAATGGGCGGAGCCCCCCTTTCATTGTGACGATTGTGCAGCGGGGGGAGGGGGTGGGTAGCCCCCCTCCACGGCGTCTAGGGTAGCACCCTGGGGACATTTTCTTTGGATGCTAGATTAGGTGGGTGAACCTACCTATGGTTTTGTGCATGGTTTTCGTACATGGTTTTGGGTGCGATGGTTTTTGGTCCATGGTATTGGATGCTTCGACATGTATATATATGTATTATGACATATGAAAGGAACATAATGAAAAATCAATCTGGTAGTCCGAGTTTTGTGATCCAGGGGGAAATCTCTGTGTATATGTGTTTTATGCGTTATGCTCTCACATTGTTTGTTTTATGTGTTTCAGAATTTGTATGTAGGTAATTTCTATATGAGGTTAAAGCCTACATTTGGTATCAGAGCTATTATGGCTTCAAGGGGATGCCTTTGTTTTTGTGGGGTTTTGCTCAGGCCTGTGGTAAACCCTATTTAGTGGGAGATCTGTAGGATCGATTCTGGTGGTGAAAGAAGATGATGAGCAGTGGAAAGATAGAGATCGAGAAGTTTAATGGTCAGAGTTTTGAGTTGTGGAAAATCATGATGGAGGATCTGTTGGTGGAAAAAGATCAGTGGATCATGCTAGATCTAGGTACTAAACCAATTAGAGTGTCTGATGAAGAATGGAAGGGATCGAAAGGAAAAGAGCACAATACGATTCTGTGTCTCAGATTCAGTACTGTTGAATGTTTCAGGGGAAGCTACAACTAAGGCTTTTTGGGTCAAGTTAGGGACTTTGTACCAATCTAAGTCTCCGGTGAACAAACTGTTCCTACAGAAAAAGTTGTATAACCTGAGGATGAAATATGGAGACTCAGTGACAGATCATCTGAACGCATTTAATACTATGGTAAGTCAATTATGATCTATTGATATTAAAATTTTAGATGAATATAAGTGCATGAGTTTGTTGTGTTCTCTACCAGATTTGTGGGATAATATAGTTATTGTAATAGGTAGCAATGCCACTGCCTTGTAGTTTGATGAAATAGTCTCATCCTTGCTGACAGAGGAGATGAGATGGAAAATATGGAGAGCCAAAATGGTGATGCCTTGTTTGTATGAGGACAGTCCCAAAACAGAAACAAAAATAAGTCATCGAGTGGGAGATCTAAATCTAGAGGGAGATCTAAATCTCTAAGAAAACATGTAAAGGTGTGATGGAAATGCAGAAAGGAAGGGCACTAAAAAAGGGATTGTAAATATAAATATTTTGACAAAGGAAAGGGATCTGATGATGCTCCTTTTGCAGAGGCAAAAACCACCTCAGATGAAGGTGGGGATGTATACTTGGCTTCTTCAAGTACACATGTAGATCATGAGGCATGGTTGACTGACTCAGGTCCATCCTTTCACTTCATTCCCCATAGAGAGTGGTTTTTCGAGTATGAGAAATATGATGGTGGTGATGTCTTCTTATGGGATGATAAGAAGGCTATAATCATTGGTCGTGGAAACGTAAAGTTCAAGTTGCAAGGTGGAAGGGTTAGAACACTTCCGGGTGTTTTGCATATTTCTGCATTGGCCATAAATCTGATTCCTATAATCAAGTTGGATGATGTAGGTGTAAAAATAGTGTTCGAGAAAGATAACTGCAAGATGGTTTCGGAAGCACTGATATTGATGCGGGGAGTTCAGATTGGAACTTTGCACAAGCTGCAAGGTAGGATTGTTATTGATGGGTGCAACAATTATATGGTTCCTAAAAGTGGAGCAGAAAATCTAGTGGTTTGTAGAGAAAAGACCATGCTATGGCATGAAAGGCTTGGACATATTGGAGAGAAGGGCCTTCAAATACTTCATGGTAAATTTATGGTAGAAGGTATGACTAATAGCTGTCTGGAATTTGATTTCTGTGAAAATTGTGTATATAGAAAGAAGAATTGGGTGAGTTTCCCCTCTGGTGGTAAGAGGGTGAAATAGATAATAGAGCTTGTGCACAATGATGTGTTTGGACTTGTGAAGGTTCCATGAATGGGTAAGTTTGTGTACTATGTATCATTTATAGATGAATTCTCAAGGAATACATGGATATATTTCCTCAAGAAGAAATTTGAAGTCTTTGACAGGCTTAAAGAATTTAGGGTTCTGATGGAAAACTAGACAGAGAAGAAGATAAAAGTGTTCAGGATAGATAATGGTGGAGAGTTTGTAGCAAGGAATTTGAATAATTCTGTAAGAAGTGTGGTATAGCATGACATAAGACTAGTCCATACACACCTCAGTAAAATGGATTTGCAGAAAGAATGAATAATACATTGATGGAAATGGCAAGAAGTGTGCTCAGTGGTGCTGAGTTAGGACAGGAATTCTGGGCAAAGGTGGTGGAGATAGCATGTTTCCTGGTCAACATATCACCTTCATTAACATTGGAGGATAAGACTCCACAAGAGGTATGGACAAGTAAGAAACCCTCTCTTTCACATCTGAGGGTATTTGCGTGTGATGCATATGTACATGTTCCAAAAGAGAAAATACTAAAGTTAGATTGTAAATCTAAAAGTGCATCTTTATCAGGCATAAGGATGGTTTAAAGGTCATAAGATTTGGAACCCAATAAAAAGGAAGGTTGTGTACAACCGAGATGTGTTGTTCAGAGAGCTGAAAAATGTTATTAAACATGAAGTCCAATCAAAGGAACCTGAGAAGATAGAGTTTGAGCTAAAGGAGGAAGAACCAGACTCTATAGTAGAAGAGAAATCAAAAGATGAAGAGTCACAAACTATGGTTGTGAGAAGATTCGTTCGAGAAAGAAGGAATCTAGAAAGGTATAGTCCATCTACTTTCTACTCAAATTTTTCTTTTTCTATTATTGATGATGACCCCATAAATATGAGGGCAGTAGTAGATTCAGAGGATGGAAAACTCTGCAAAGAGGCCATGGTTGATGAAATGAAATCTTTGCACAAAAATGAGGCTTTGGTTCTGGTGGTGTTGTCGGCTGGAAGGAAAACCATTCCCAACAAATGGGTGTTCAAGAAGAAGATAAATGCAGAAGGAAAGGTGGAGAATAGAAATATCGGCTAGTAGCAAAAGGCTATTCCCAGGTGCCGGGAATTAATTTTGGTGATATTTTTTCTCCTGTTGCCAAGGTAGCTTCTATTAGATTACTTTTATCTATTGTTGCTACTTTTGATTTTGAGTTAGAACAAATGGATGTGAAGACAAAATTTCTCCATGGGGATCTGGAAGAGGAGATATACATGAAGCAACTTGAAGGCTTTGCAGTGAAGGGTAAGAAAGAATTGGTATGCAAGTTAAAGAAGTATTTGTATGGGCTAAAATAATCACCAAGGATGTGGTATGAGAAATTTGATACATTTATATGGGGACTTGGCTTCACCAGAAGCAAAGTAGATCACTGTGTATATTTTAAATTAATTGGTGACCATGTTATTTATCTAGTCTTGTATGTGGGTGACATGTTCCTGGTTGGAAATGACAAAGAAATTATCCAGGATTTGAAGACCCAATTGTCCTCCAAATTCGACATGAAATATCTTGGTGCTGCAAACTATATTTTGGGCATGGAAATTAAAAGAGATTGAGAAAAGAGGAAGCTTTGGTTAAAACAAAAAAAGTATGTCGAGACAATATTGCTGAGGTTTATTATGCAGGATAGTAAATCGGTGAAGGTTCTTATTCCTATAGGTGTAAAGTTATCCGTTGAACATTGTCCCAAGACACAAGAAGAGGAAGAGGACATGTCCCATGTTCCATATGAAAGTGTAGTCAGTAGCCTGATGTATGCAATGGTTTGTACTAGACCAGACATTACACATGTAGTGGGCTTATTGAGCAAGTTTATGTCAAAACCAGGGAAGGAGCATTGGATAGCAGTGAAGCAGGTTTTCAGGTATTTGCATGGCACTAGTGATTATGGTTTGTGCTAGCAAGGAAGACCAGGATTCGACAGAGTTTTGGATATTCGTGGCTTTGTTGATGTAGACCGGGCTGGAGATTTGGATCATAGAATATCTACAAGTGAGTACGTGTTTAACCTATTTGGAGGTGAAGTTAGTTGGATGAGTAAGAAACAATATATAGTGGCACTATCAACTACAGAGGTAGAATACATGGTAGCCACTCATGTAAGCAAGGTGGAAGTATGGTTGGAGAGATTGTGTTCAAATATGGGGTTAGTACAGGGAGCTATAAGGATAGATTGTGGCAGCCAAAGTGAAATTTTCTTGGCAAAGAACCCTACTTACCATTCAAAGACAAAGCACATTAATGTTTAGTATCACTTTATGAGGGATATGATTGAAGACAAAAAGGTGTTACTAGTAAAGGTGGACACTTTGAAGAATATTGTAGATGCATTGACAAAATATATGAGCTCTAAGAAGTTCTCTTGATGTAGAGAAACAATGGGCATTGCAGGGTTGAATAAATGACTAAGCTCTCTTGTGGCTCCCAATGGAAAGAAAACAACGACTAGGAGAATGTTGGGTTGTGTTATATTCTTTCCACGACTAGCCCACCTAGTTAAATGGGGGGTTAGAGGGTGGGCGGAGCCACCCTTCGTTGTGCCGATTATGCAGCAGGGGGTGACAAGGGGGCGGCAACCCTCCCTGTCCATGGGGTTTGAGGGAGGTGGGTAGCCCCCTCTATGGGGTCTAGGGCAGCACCTTAAGGAAAATGTTTTGGACCTTATATTAGGTGGGTGAACCTACCTATCATTTTGTGCATGGTTTTCGCACATGGTTTTGGGGGAAATGGTTTTCAGTCCATGGTATTGGATGCTTTGGAATGTATACATATGTATTATAACATATGAAAGGACCATAATGAAAAATCAATATGAAATATCTATGTATATGTGTTTTATGTGTAATTCTCTCGTATAATTTATTTTTTGTGTTTTAGAATTCGTATGCAGGTAATTTCTGTATGGGGTTAAAACCTACATTGATAACGATAATTGTCAAGGTTTCAACAAAAAGTGTTGAACATGTGAACCATATTTATTTTTCTTACTGAAAGTATATAATAAGTTTCACGTAAAGTACTTGATGGCTATGGATAACATAATTTTAAGCTATCATTATAAACACCAATTTATATTATGCCACGACAATATTTAGATGTCGAATAACACTAAGTTCCATGCAAATGTAGAGATAATTTCTAACATTATCTAATATAAAGTTTGATAGAAATAGAAATATAGGACACCCTAAAAGAGCACAAAAACATGTCAGAAGCATCTAGTTTTAAGATCCATAAAATAATAGAAATGGATTTGGATAATTATTTGCGTCCAAATCATGCTTGGAAGAAGTTCACTTCAAAAGAGAGAGGGATGGTCACAAGATGGAAAGTCCATGTTTATGGGTTTAGGTTTTCGATATTTGCTACAATATGTTGAAATATTATGAGTATAATCTTTTCTTCGATAAAATATTCATAGATTTTAATGAGTTTAGTTATTTGTGAAGATAATATATACCATCCTATATCCACCTTAACTTCTGAACTACCATGGTCTGAGAGGGATCAAATTTCTTTTCCCTCTCAGAGCTTGCTACATACAAAGTGAAGATGGATCTAGATTGGTTTATTTATTAGTTTTTATTAAACCTATTATTTATATTTAATAAAATTTTATTAAATATATGCTTTTATATATTCAAAAATATTTTCTATATTTTTATTTATTTATTTGAAATGTGGAACATATTCTCATATGTAGTTGCATAGTAATTGAATTTAAGTGATAATTTTACTTATGTACATTTGAAAACTTTTTTGAATACATTATTTAACTAATTCTACTTATTATTTAAATTGCAAGAACCAATCAAGATAAGACTTAAATTAATGTCTAAAGGCACAAAATTAAATAAGTCTTTTGTGGGTAACAACTTATTGAATTATAATATCTTAAACATTATTGTAAGGCAACAACTCACAATTTCATTAAAAAATGGTAGCATATTACCTAATCTTCAACATTTTTTTTTTCTCCGAAGAAAAATTTAACTTTTTATTAAGGAAATAAAAATTACATACACAAATCCTAAAGAATTGTTGTTTCTAAATGAACATAAAAATATAGTTCTGAAACATATCCAAAATAGGAAAAAACGTACCTCTCTTTATGGAGAAAACAACCATCTTTTTTGAGAAATATCAAGTAACTGAGTTTCTCTGGAAATATCTAGTGCCATATATGTATATAATGAAATGATATCCTGTAGATATATAGTTCCAAAATACAGTAGCACAAAACTTGGCTGAAATACTAATAAAAAGTGAGGAGTCCCATCAAAAACTTTATATGAGAACAACCTTTAAGAAACCTGTCAGGAGATGAAAGATTGATGTAGATACTCCTCACTCATCCCCTCTATGTTTTCTTTGACCAACTAGATGTCCAGATCCTTTCCAATACCTTCCTTAGAAAGAATATCTTCCTATGTATTATGTTCCCTGTAAATATGGTAGCATGAAATAAAATCAAAACACTGTCTAATGAATTGAATTTCTTCTAATGTAAGTAATAAAATATGATTATGACATGTTTGAAAAAAATTGAACTAGTTGATGACATTTAGTGAATCCCCAAATACTTGAAGAGATCTCACTCCAAATTCCCTAGCCTAGAAAACCAAGATTATTATGGACAAAAGATTTGAAAAATTATTCGTTCCACTTCCTAGGCCTATTTGTAATTTTAGTCATCTCTGATTTTTTAGGTGAATTACCAAACCACCTCCACATCTACCTGGTGCATTTGATTACAACTAATTTTGAAGCAATGAGAGATGGTATTGAAGATTATTCTTTGAAGATTCCTTTTTTCTCGTCGGCCATATTCCCTAGTATATTAAGGGTTGGATTCTCCTTATTTTTTCATCTTTCCTTCCATACTACTAGGATTTCCATGTTTCCCCAAAATTGTGCCCTCTCTATTCTAGTATGTATCCCATAAGCCTTTTGATGTTTCCCATACATTTTCTGTGAAGCAGCTTATGAGGAACGAATGGTCAACTGGCTCTTCCTCATTCTTACACAAAACACACTAATGTAGCCCTTGTTTTTTCCTTTTTTTGTAGGTTTTCCCAAGTCAAGATTTTATTCCTTTGTAAACACCAAAAATAAATCTTAGCCTTTCCTAGACATTCCGGCTTCCATATGGGCTTCCACCACTAGTGTTTCAGGATTTGAATCCTGGATTCAATTTGATAGGTGTACTTGAATTTAGGGGAGTAAATACGTAAAGTGGAATGTCCCCACTTGAGTGAGTCTTCCCTTTCCCTAATCCTGATTTGAGACCTTTGAAGACTTGTTATATGATCCTGCAAATCGACCGCAAACATGTCATTTAAGTGTAACTATTCAGATATCTTCTAGCCCTGATGCCAAAACAAATAACTTCCTTCATCTACCACTTGATTAAGGAAAACTATACCTTATTTGTTTAGTGTCATTACCATTTCCCTTGGAAGCTTATAGTTTGCATTACACCCCATCTAGAGGTTAATACCAACTCTGAATTTTATTTGTTACCAGTATGCCATGTCAGACCTGCTACTATTTCTCTAAAGGATTTCATTGTGGCTTTCCAAATGGCTGAAACATTTGGAACTCTCTTGTCATGTTTCTAGACCCATTCATCCATAGAAAGAGGGAAGACATATTTGTGGGTAAAATACTGTCGTCCATATATTTTCCACAAGAAAAAGATGTCACCCTAATTTTTCTTCTAGTGTCTTGCAAATGTTAGCAGATATTTTATCCCCCATCCAACCTAGACTTTCAGTAAAGCTATTTTTTTCCAAGATACCCATGGAAAGGGTGTCCTCCTCCTTTTCTCCTTCCGATAAGAAACACCCACACAAATTACTAATATAGTGCAAAATCCCTTTCAAGATCCATGTGATTGGTATCCAATAGATTGGAATTGGCTCTAGGATAGTTTTATCAAACCCAACCTTCCAACCCTCAAGATCCATTTGAAAATCCAATGTTTAAAACATTTCTCAATCTTAGCTAGAAGCCACTTCCAATCCTTCTTTTTATAAGAATCAACTTTTTGATGAAACCCTAGGTATTTGAGTCTTTCGTTCATATGCTTTGATTCGAAAGAAAAATATGGTTGAACCGTGAGAATTTTGGCCTATGTTATTCCTTCATAGACCAGAGTAGATTTACGCTCATTTATGATCATACACATGCCTTTTGGAAAAATATTGAGAGCCTTTTTCAGTCACTGCAAATATTGTCTAGTCCCATTACTAATGTAAGTATCATTATGAAAGAATTGATACCCAATATATTATTTTTCAAACTCTGAGAATTAGGGTTTCTCATGAAGAATGCTTACTTGGACAAGTAGCACAACATTTGTAGGAAGATATTGTCAAAGTGGAAATCAAAAGTAGGAAGAGTTTCAGGGTTGACGAGATGCTCATTACTGTGAGCTTCTAGAAGATAATCCAATGATGACGATAATGATATATTCCTAGAGATAATATTTTGAGGATGATGGTGGTAAATTAAAATTATAACTTCATAATTTGAAATCCTCATCACATACGTCTCCTTTAATGGCCTAGTTTTTTGTCCCTATATTCTTAACTCAATTTAGAATTGTTGAATCTATCAATGTTATGTGACTAAAGGCATGGAGGTAGGTCTTGGTGGTTTTTTATTTTTTGTGGGGTTAGAATGTAAATAAATAGCACTCCAAGCCCCAAAGAAATCAATCTCCTTTGGAAAAAGGCAAATTCATTGAAATTTTTTACTTTGAATATGCTACATTAGACAAGAATACGATGGCCAAAACCATGGGTTATTAGAAAAGGAAGCCCAAAAAAGTAAATTGACTATTTTTCCTCAATTTCATTTTAATTATTAACTTTATTTTTTATTTATCTTCATTTTTGTGTAAACTAAATCAAAATATTAATAAACCTATAAATTAATAAATTTAAATATAAATAATTATAAAGTTTGAAATTAACTTTTATTAATTAAAAATTGTTTGAGTTAAAAACTATAGATTAACAATTCAAGACTGAGCCACCTACAATTATTATTGTGATAATGTTAATACATGATAATTAAACATATAAATATATTTTATTTTTCTCCTACCACTAAGTTGATCTTGGCTCAGAGACAACACCAATCTTACATAGTCAAAATGATAAATATTAAATAAAAGAAAAAGGATATTGAATTAGAGAAAATGATCAATTCCAAGACCATATAAATTAGTGTATATGTCGATCTTGGGCCAAAGTCAACACCAACCTTACATAGTCAAAAGGATAAATATTAAATAAAAGAAAAAAGAAGTTGTCATAAAGAAAATGATTGATTCCAAGACCATATAAATCAGTGGTTGTTATCACCAAAAAATGATCACCTAGCCATCTCTAACTAAGTGGATCGAAATACACCATGTAGGATTAATTTTACCATAGTAAAACCACTTTCACCATGTGAAATAACTTAGTAAACCATTTTTATTAAATTATTTTCTAAGTAAAATAAAAAAAACCTCATGAGAACAATTGAATAAATCATTATTTATTTAATTTTCCCTACGAATAATTACTAAATTATTATTTGATAAGTTGTCATATTTGACTAAATCCCCTAAGAATAATTAAATGAACCGCTATTTATTTATTATTCCTTAATTCTATTATTGGAATATTTGTTAAGTCACTATTTAATAATTATTTCAATTTCACACCATTCTTAATGCTCATGAAATAATTGATTAATAAATTTGTTTGTTAATTATTTCTAAATAATGATATTTGACCATTTTGAATATCTTTTCCCTCTCCAAAAAAATATAATAAAGTATTCCTAACGGTTAGATCTTGATTTGGTCAATATTATTTTATTATTCTCCATTTTTTAGATTCACTCAATACTTTGTTATAAATAGGAGGGTTTTCTATTCATTCTTCACCATGGTCATTGTCATCTTCACCATTATCGTCTCTTTTCACTTGAGCTCCCATTTGAGTTCTCCACATTGTTTTGGGTTTTTTTCATACATTGAGAGAGAGAATTGATTACTAAAACATCAAGGGGATTAAAGGACCCATCCCAAGGAGGGGGATTCACAAACCCTTTTTGTAAATCTCCTTCACTAGGTGTTATCAATAAAAGAGTTATTCATTTTAAAGTCTTTCCATTTGGGTTATTGCATTGGATATTTATATTGTTGTTTGTCATTTTGGATCGTATAAACTATTTTGTTGTAGGTTTCCAGGTTTTATCATAAATCTGAATCGTAAGAAGCCACAAATTATTGTTAGGGTCACGTGTCACCTAGTGACTTAAGTGAATTGTTTTTGATACACCTTCCAAGAAATTTTACATGAACAAATGGAGACTCCACTGGTGTAGTGATTTAGTTCTTGGTTGATCAAAGTTTCAGTAAATTTCAGGGTTTTCTACAACTATTTATAGTGTCTCAATTTCTATTTATAGTTTTCTTTCCTTTTTTGTCAAAATTTCAAATTCTTGTGCTTTTCGGACTCTTTCTACAGGCCACAGATACCAATCGAGCAGGGGACAACAAAATCTGTGCAAGATCTACTAACTAAGAGTCTTAGGAGAATAACACACTTTTTAGCCATAAATATATGTTCCAGAGCGCACTTTTTGGCCCAAAGATTGTGTTTTCCACTGTCCCAGATCGGTACCTATGCTTTAAATATTTTTTGGAAAATTTTGGATTTTTTTTTTTTTTTTTAGTTTTTTGAGTGCTGTGTACACTATGAATTGTACTTTATCTCTATTTTCAGTGTCCCCTAGGCCTATATTATATTATTTTTTCTCTTTGAGGAAGGAAAAATCCCGTAGTGTTTAGAGTACACCTCCATATTGCTAGGAAGAGATTGGCTAAGTGAGGAGTCCAGGGTTTCAACATTTTTTGCCACTGATTTTCAGAGTCTAATTCATTACTTTTTAGTGCTTTTGAATAGGTTTATTTTACCTATTCTCCCTTTAGAGTTTGTGTTTTTCCTTTTCCCCCTTAGGATCCCCTTCAACATCCTAGGTTTTGGAGCTTTGTACCTATCCTTTGCAACATTTTTCACCTCTGATTTTTGTTGTTTGTCTACACCATTTACAACAAATTAGTGCCTCTATATATTAGTCCCTTTGACATTAGGTATTCTTGGCATCCTATGTGTTTTTGAGTAGATTTTTTTTCCCTCTCTTCCTTAGCTTCTTGATATAATTTTTGGGTAGGCTTTTGTGTGCTTGATTGGACGTTTATTTTTCTCTAATTTTCAAAATTATTTAGAGTATTTCAGCACATTATTTTCAGCAGCACATGCAATCATAAAACATGCTCAATTAACTCATCCACTTGACACATTATTTTCACACACCCGCACCCTAAGTGAATGTGATCTTGGTTAACACCACCTAGCCAAGACTTGAAACACTACACCTTAATAACTCAACATACATAGATTAAGGTGAGTTAGGCACTAGAGACAAACAATCTTGGTAGTTTAGGTGTAATATTGGTTGGATAGGCTTCCAATAACACCCATCAGTCACTTTCTTTGAGACATAAAAGTTGACATATTAGGGAGCTTAAAATCCTTCACCATCACATGGTCCAAAGCTAGAGTGCATCAAAAATCTTATTCAAAGGGGGTTAGGCTAGGTCATCATGGAAGCAGTTCTCCTTGGAGCTACCCAACCTATGGCAGGGAATCTCGTGTGTTGGTTGATCACCAAGAAGCTCAAGAATCGATCACCCTCATGGGAAAAGGGTAACCGTAGTGGCCAATCATAAGGAAACACGTTATAGGACTAGTTGAGGGAAACAATTGGTTCTCTACCCTATGTTTATCTGGACAACTATTCTTGCGGGGATGTGATTCCATCAATTAAGAAGTTCTTTGGAAGGCCATTTGAAACAATAGATTTAAGGTTGTTTGAGGATTTATACCACATATAGGCTAGAGGTATTTTTCTTCTATAGGATGTGTTTTCTCGTATTAGAGTAACATCACTAATATAGTTAGTTTACGCTTGGCACCACTGCACTATGTGTTTTCTTGTTGTTTGTTTCTCTTTTATTCAAATCATAACCCTTTAGTCCTTAGAGTCATCATTGTTTACATCATTGCTCCTCCTATGCGTTTGTCACAGAGAATTTGAGTCCTTTGGCCTCAGTTTCTGTTAGGACATATTACTCCTCCATGTCAACTTAGAGTGCATCCTCCTAGTCCTCCATCAAGTCAGCATTCTGAATCTGGTTCTATTGATTCTTCAAGTTTCTCCTTTGATTATATGTCTTCTCAACCCCATACCGTCATCATGTAAGGAACCAAGGTGGGTGCAGGAAACCAAAATTGTAACCTATGTACTAAGAAGGGTAAGTCCACAAGTGGAACCCTCATCGGTATGGTCACTCCTCCTCCATTACTTCCTTTTATGGTTGGTTTGAGTCTCCCTGATTTCAACCAAATCATCAATGATCTCCTCTCCATGATCCCAATTAGCGAGCTATGCCTACTAAAGTTCCATTAGACATCCCAAAGGTTGAAGGTAATCATGGAGAATATCCCACATATCATGTTTTCTCATTCCATATGTGGTGTTCATCTAATTCTACCACTAAAGAGTCTATTTGTCTTTGTCTGTTCAAATGCACTCTTACTAGAACTACTTGTAAGTGGTATGTCGATCAACCTAGACCCAATCATTCAATTTTTGCGACTTTTACCAGAGATTTTCTTTCCTATTTCCAGTTACCTCTTTCTTATGACTCTGTACTAAGCTACTGACTTATTTCCATCAAACTTCTGGCACTTGCCTATCTTACCATGTTTAGGAATGGCATAGAAGGAGAAGCGTATGTAGAGATCCTGAATTTGGAGACCACGTCTATATGGATTGGTTCCTTAGATAAATTTTGGCCTCAATTTCTAAAGATGTCAAATCACACTTCCCCTAATCTGAGGAATATGTGCTCCAAGTAGCCTTGAAATTTGATCTAATCTATGCCCAATCAGGTTATGTTTATACCGTCATCCCCGATTTGCCTCGGCTTGGTTCTACTAATTCACCGGGGGCATATCATACCACGGATGGTATAACTCGAACCATTTCACACCCTCAAATATATGCTCCACCTCCAATGAGTTATGGTCAACCTTAAGGAGAGACTAATTACTCTTACATTTATCCCTCCCCCAATATTCTACATGGAAACTCTTCTCCAGGTCCTAGAATGTCATAAGCATATCCCCATCCACATCGATAGATTCCAAGGCTAGCTATTTCTCCACCTATTTATCCCAATGTTTCCCCATCTCCTTACTATTTGTATGCACTACTTAGCACTTCAGCTTCTCCCACACCAGGGCCTCAACCCCTCATTCTTGCTCCTCCTCTGCCACAACAACAACTTCCTCCACAGGGTGAAGTGTATGCTCAATAGAGTGCAATCAATCCCCCCACCCTAAGAAAAGGAACAAGGGGATAGGTAATCAGAACCAACAATCTCAATGTAATCAAGGTAGCTAGGGTCCACCACCCAATGCACCTCAAGGACCCCAGCCTAATCCCACAACCTACCAATAGGGTGAACAACCCAAACAAAACAAGGGTCTTCGTATGAACAAAACTTGTGCCTGTTGCGGGGTATATGGCCAGTATACTTATGTGAGTCACCTTTTAAATCGTATGCATAAAGTATGGGAGGCTTACGCAGTTGCTTCTAGAGGACCATAGCCCATAGCTCCCCCTCCCCCTCCTACTTCATCTCAACCACCTATTCTTACCAATCCTTTTCCTCACCAAGAATATATTATTGCTCAACATATACAAGGTCAATCAACTCCTCTTGCTCCACCATCCTGTCACCATGATTATCAAATTCTCATGATGAATTTTGATGAGGTCAATAGAGAGGAAGGTAACCTTCAGACTCAATCACACCAATATGACAAGCCACTCACTATGTCAGTGACTAAATCACAACCCTATGTTTCCACTAAGCCTTTTTCATCATCCAATGGTACCTTATAGATCCCGTCGCCTAAGGTAGAGGTTATTCCCAAGATCCAAAAAGTTTCATTATGTCAAAACGTTCCTTTTTCTAAATCCACCCATACCTATCGCATAGTAGATGACTTGGGATAGTCTCCTACTACCATGTCAATGTTGGAAACCCTCTAGACATGCCCATCCCAACGAAAATCTCTACTCTTTGATTTTGACAGTGTGGATCCACATGATGATTGTATGATTATCTTTCACATTGACAAGTCGGAAAATCCTCCACTACCTTCATCCGTTGCATTTCAAATACAAATATCCATATTAAACACCATTGTTCAATGGTGTATCATTAATGAAGGCACCTCCACCTATGTGATGGAAGCCAGTGTTTGGAAGAAACTTGGTTCACCTGATCTGTCTCCTTCCACCATCACTCTCCATGCTTGGGATGGTCATCCCTCATAGACCCTTACCTCATATTGCAATTGTCCTATCATTTTTGTCAGCAAGATTGTCTCTATTGATATCGAAGTCATTGATGCCCCTTTATATTACAACATCCTTTTCGGTCATAGTTATACCTATGCTATGTTAAATCTCACATTTGCGGTTCACTAAAAGATGTGATTTCCCCATAATGGAAAGATTTTCATCATCTATCATCTGATGTACTATGATCCCAAGTATCAGACTTCAACACAGTCCAATATATCACCAGTGACTAACAGTAAGACTATCTTGTTCCTCACCAATGTCTCTCATGGAGTTTAGAAAGATTCCACTTTGCTTGGTTCTTATTATGGTCCACCACCTACTCCTTTTGAGCCTCTCTCATCTAGTGTTTTCATGCTCCAAGCATCATGGGCCACCCAAAAATGGTCTGGTATGCTTTCACGATAGGAAACACCTTTGCAACATGTTATCCCCAACTCAAACCAGCCTTTCAATACTACTCCACAAGGCCCATTTCCTTCCACTAGTATCTCTCTTAATCGGTTTCTGCCTAGAACCATTCCCCTAGGTCTTAAACATCTCGAAGAAGTTCCCCTAGGGAATTACCCTTCTAGTTAGATATTGTTCTTATTCCCTACCCCTGGAGTTTATTCTACACATGCATGACTATCTTGATTTCACCTAACATTACCTTGGCGATCCCAATCTGGTACATTGATATGTAGAAATTTTGAATAATTTAACACATATTCAATAGAGATTATCCTGATCATTTACTATTGCGGAAAACATACACAATACATAAGCTCCTCTACGTTGATCATCAATATAGCAACATCAATAACAATAAAACATCAAGAGCATTCACACATTAACACAGTATGTATCCCGGGGAAAGCATCTCGCTAAAAACCCCAACTATCTGTATATTAATGATTGAGTCATTTAACATTACACAGCATAATACTTCTCACAAGTATCTCCACCTCTGTTACACACAATACAGCTCAGATTGAATCAATGCACTGCTCAAATCTCCTTCGCTACTGATTGGCCCCCCTGCCCCCCCCCCCGCCTTGCCTGCTCAATACCTGCTCAAGAACTGATGATAATTCCAAGGAAACCACGTATTTACTTGGCTAAATCACGTGAGCACAAGCTACAATGTGGGAAAATACGTGGGCAAACTCATTGGCATACTCAAATCCCTTGATTGTGCAAGATCTGATGCACAACTATAGTCACAACTGATAGCAATCTGATTCTCTAACACCTGTCCCTGCTGAACTGAACATGCACTGACATGCAGCTGAGTTAACTGATGTATTCATTAGTTGTATTATGAGTTAATAACTTGTGAATTAATTAATAACTAATTCACCCAACTCATCTCTAGTCTATTCGCCAGTTAGACTAAATACAACCAGTTTAACAAAGCTAAACTGAACACAACTCCATCAACTGCACCTCCAGTCCACTAAACTCAACTCACTTGAGTTCTAACTGAAGTCCTGCATGCAAATATTAGTCATCCCATAGGTAACCACGTATTTCCTTCTGGGATCTGCATGTACCACATCCGTAGCTCATCCTGAAGTGCTCCAAGAGAATAAGACAAAGTTTATAGTCTAAATATTATTATGAGCTAATAATATTTGACTGTTCTATATTTAGACTGAGCAGTCACTCCGCTGTGGAGTCACTCCGCTATGGTCTAAAAATAGAAGTCCATCTATTTTTCCAACTTGATCAATTCATCCATAAACAGCAACCTGCAATCCATAGACATGATTCATATGTCTAAAAATAGACATAGTCTAAAAATAGACTTGCGCCAAAAATAGCCTGCGGGCCCACTTAGTGAAGGCGACTCTTTTCACTAAGCTCCATCATCTTTTTGCAATCTCAACACTCCCTCTCGACAAGATATGGATTATCAGCAACCCCTATCCTGCCTCGGTGGTACTCGAATTTGCTCCTGGTGAGAGCCTTCGTCAGAATATCAGCATTC
>APFE030671661.1:0-21554 GCA_000404065.3 Pinus taeda
GGAGCCATTGATTGTGCAGAAACTAGCTATCAAACTTGGGATTCCAATGAATTACTGCTGGATTTTGGCCGGAAAAATCCGCCGGAAAGACTTTCAAAAAGTCGCGTTATAGACTACTACAAAAATATTTACATAAAAAAGAGGGTGTTACACATATGGACAACTCCCATGCTCATGCCTGAGTGGCGACACCTAGGGATGTTTTTGTTCAATCCACCATTATCCAAATCTAGCCCAATCAGAATTCACCCTAACTGACCGCTTCAGAGATGGGGAATCCAGCAGGCAAACGACAAAAGGCCAAAGGGCCACAGGCCTAAGGCTATTGTAGGTGATTTCCTTCATTAGTCATCGGTCCGATCGCAAAACTCCCCACTGAATGATTCGATTAAATTTATTTCAACTTTTAAATAAATACACGTCTCTTTAAAAATAAAATAAATTTTAGTATACATTAAATATTTAAAAGTTTCTAATGAAATTGATCATATTCAATTCCGATATAAATTTATAAATTATCAGTGAATCAATTACTTATGTATATTTTTTTAATTATTTAATTTTAATTCACATATTGATTTAATAATAAATAACTTAAAAGATTTATAAGAAGTTTTTTAGTTATGATTAATTATTTAATAGAGTTTAAAGGTTAAAATCAATTTGAAATAGTTATTTATTTTATAAATATTATAATTAATTATATATATAATATATATATATATATATATATATATATTATATATTATATCAATTACTTTTAAATAATACGTTTTTGAAAACATCTCTTCTTATTTGTAAAACCCCATATATTCTAAATGCAATAATTCCACCTATATAATAATATTTTCTTTACTAAATTAAATATTTATTTGATAATAAAATGAAATTTTGAAGGAAATAAAATTCAATCACTTTTTTTTACATTTAAAAATATTACACTTTTAGTCATATATAATAATATTATAATAATAATATTCTAAATGAATAAATTCTACATATTATAATAATATTTTTCTTTTAACTAAATTTAAATATTTATTTGGATTGTAATTGAATTTTTGAAGAAATAAAAATTCAATCACTTTTTTATTACATAAAAATATTGCACTTAGTCATATATATATAATCACGCATCTATATAATCAAGCATCGGCATCAAATAAGAGAACATAGGATTAACGATAAATATGTTAAGAGTGAAAATGTTTTCTCATAATATTTTTTGGGTAAGTTTTATAGATATATTTAGATTACTTAAAAATAATATTAGAGTGATAACTTGTATCTCGCAAAAACTTAGATTGATAACTTGTATCTCGCAAAAACTTTTTGGGATCGTCTATTCGAGTGGTGGGAGCCATGTTTAACATTTCTATTCGTAATAACTTTGGAATTTTTCAAGGGTTGCTTGGGATTCTTAGGTTAAACTCCTAGAATGTTCAAAAAATTATATCAAAACTTACTAAAGATCCAGCTAGATAGAAAGTGATTTTTTTATAAGTAATTACATGCATTAAGGAGTTCAGGGAAGACAAAAAAAAGCCAATATTCCCATATAGCATACTAAGACGTCCTGGAAGCGATAGAAACATAAGAAAGCTAGGCGTAGCTTTTTCAAAAATTGCGAGCCAAGCGCGATGAGAAATTATTAATATAATATGATAAATTGAGAGAGGGAGTTGGAATTTCATTGGGGTGGATCCTCTGCTAGAGCATTGATAATAACTGGTATGTGACGCTACCAAAATGATCTAAAGTCAGAATCAGAAACCACGTAGAACTCCACCAGTGTTAATCTATCCACGATAGCATTTAGATTGTATCTAATGTCCCCGAGAATTTGTTAAATCTCCTCTTGTTCCATAATTAACTGACAGTTTTCAACTTTCTTGTCACGGATGACCATGTGAAGCAAGGATTCTAGCTAATGGTGTGCAACCACTGAGTGAAGAAAATGAAGCCTCCTTTTTCAAGAACATTTGGGATCCAAAGTCCAGCTAAAGGTGTTATCGCTGATTTTAGAGTCATAAAAGTATGTATGATCCCAAAAACTCTTTAGCTTCCAAGTGAAGAATCTCATTCCTCATCTATGGCACAACATAATCAAAATGATAAACCATGGAGTACCAACCAAAGAGACAGTAATGACAAGAGGAGGATGTGCGTGAAGCACCACCCTGACAAGTGGGTAGAAATTGTCTGGGAGCCATGAAATAATAGCGTGATGTGTATAAACAGGTGAAGGTTGGTCCAATAGGAGATGATGATGAGGGATACTATTGAGAAATATTACACAATTTTGAATACTGAACGAAATGATGGCATCATCAAGCATAGAAAGGAAAAACAACCGAAAATGACTTACTACATAAGCCTCCCTTCAAATTGAATTTGTAGAAGAGAATGACATATTCAAACTAGGAGATGCAGATTAGACAAGATATGACCCATGATACTCTCAAAACAATATTCAAAATGTGCTAGAATATCATACATCAAGCACTAGTACATGACAACTAAATGATATACCCACGAAGTCAACAATTTGTGAGGATGCAATGGGTAACACAACTACCACCTTAAAGCAGGGACCCGTTGCTATGTTATAGAGAAATGAGACAGAAAACATGGGAACCTGCAATAACCAAATATACTACCAAGATGAAACGATCCACAATAGCCAATGAACTAAAAACAATAAATGAATCGTAAAAGTTGAAAATACATAGACATACCTTCACATAAATCAGTGCGTTGCAACATTGGTAACTAGGAGTCGAAGGAGAGTTGGAAATATTTTTTGGTCCTGCTAACAATAAAAAAATTCTACCTTGGTACAAGGTCCATATGTTTATAAAGGAAAACCAACAAGAGAGGATTGAAGGTACAAGAGAGAAGGCATGATCAAGAGAAAACCAAATAGGGATAAGGGTGTGTCCTGGCACGCATGTTCACACCCACATTAAAAACCCAATTCATATGCAATATTCCTTGAGATGAATCCATGATCAGCTATGATGGCCATAAACAAAAAATAAGGAGAATGTCTAACTGAAACCCCTCTCCCACCACATGCCCTTATTTAAATTGATTTGACAATGATTGTTGTGTTTGAGGTTGAAGGTGGTGTTGACGCCATGCAAGGATGAGGTTAGGATAGGTGGAGACCTTGGATCTCATCCCTATGCACACCTTCCTTTTCACCAATGTCATTTGACACATGACGATCATGGTAACTATCATGCCTTTGAAACAAGAATGTCAGCCCATCCAGGTCTCTTAGAATAAAACTAAACTTGAAATTAATTTACACTTAATTGTAACACCTTCTGAATCTTTGAAAAATCATGTTAAAAATGTAAAAGTACATATGTACCTTCAAAGTGGTAAAATGTTGCACATGTACATGTGCTTGAAGTCGCTCTCAATCTTTAAGAAATCATCTAAAAGTGGTAAGATACATGTGCACCTTCATAGTGGTAAAATGCACCTACATGTATTTTAATGTTGAACTATCATCTATTTATTTATTGATGTATATGAGAAATATTAAATTCCATTAAGTATGCTAATAATTGCATTACTGAATTTTCATATAGATGAGATGTAAACTTATTGAACCCATCATTGATTTAGTTAGTACTGATTGCTCACTTTTTATCTTGTTAATTGAATATCATACTAGACCCATCTAACTATATATCTATCATGCGCATAGAGGTATCAACTCCCTCTAGGTGAAAACCTTCTTTTTGGAGTGTATAATTTGAGAAATATTTTTACCTTGAGGGATTTGATCCCTCCTGATGAATGATAGACCTATATTTAGATGGATCTAGGTTGGTCTGAGTTGAGGGAAATAATGACAAATTTTTATATTATAATTATTATTTATATTTATTAGATAAACTTCATACTTTGAAATTCACATTATATTTTTATTTTGTTGACATGATCATATCATTATCTTCTTTAATTTAGTGTATATTTCTTGCCCTGAATGGTTGTACATTTGTATTTCCATTCTTTTAGTGGTTTGTGTCTTTATGTGTTTGGATTTCAATTGTAATGTTTGTGAATGTTATAATTGTTTTGCTATATTTATATATGTGTATGTAAAGGTATATTAGTAAATAGTTGTTGAAGAATAAGGGAGACAATCTTATCGATAGTTTGTAGGAGGATTGATACTGCACACCTATTTCATTTAATTTTAGGTATCACAACTTTTTACAACAAATTAATCCTTAATAGTGTCCCTTTAACTCCATAATATATCAACTTTTGTCACATTAGTAGTGACACTATTAGTTTTTCCATATTTTCATATCGATTATATGGAAAGGGTAGTTGAAATCATAAACCATTCAAATATTTAACTTGAGCTATTGTAGTAAACATCATCCTTGTCTCTCTTTCTCTCCAATATTAATAGGTTGAATTAATATGACATAACAACCAATGCACACTGTCAGTAATTTTTTGTGCTTACATTGAAATCAATGCACATTGTTAATCCAATCACTTTAAAATTAATGTACCACCATACATCCAGTTACATTAAATCAGAAGTCGACATCTACACTCAAATCAATGCATCTAATGAAAGCAATCAAATAGGCCTAGAAAACAACATCTACACTAAAATCAATCCATGTAATGTAAGAAATCAGATAGGATTATAAATCAATGTCAACACTAAAATCAATTCATGTAGTACATGCCATAAAATATAATTAGAAATGAACATCCACACTGAAATCAATGAGTCTAATGTAAGAAATAAAAAAGAATTAGAAAAAATCTACAATTAAATCAATGCCTTTAGTGAAATCAATAAAATAGGATTAGAGATCAGCATATACATCGAAATAAATGTATCTAGTAAAAAAAATCAAATATAATTAGGAATCAACATCTACGTTGAAATCAGTGCATCTAGTTCAAGAAATTTAAATCAAGGCATCTAACACAAGAAATAAAATAGGATTAAAAATCACCATTTACAATGAAAGAAGTATTATTCCCTCTCTTCCCTTCCATCTATATCGATATATCCCTCCATCTCTACTTCTTTGTTTCTCTATCTCATCCACCCTCCCAAACCCACATGTTCTCTCTCTCCATATCTATCTATCTCTCCATTCCTCCCTCCCTCACTCTACATCTCCCATCTTACTTTCTCACTTCAATTATATTTTATATATATATATATATATATATATATATATATTAGATATTTATATATATATATCCCTTTGTCTCTCTATATCATGCCGAAACCATACACTCTTTCTACATATCTATCTATCTCTCGCTCCCTCTTCATCTCCCCCCCTCTCTCTTCACTTTTTTTACCTCTCTTCCCTCCTACTCTCCTCGCTCCCTTTTTCTCCCTCTCCCTCATCAATCCCTCTATATATCTCTCCACCTTTCTCTCTATATATATTTCTTCTCACCTCCCTCTCTATCCACCTCCAATTCCAATTATGTCCCTCCCTCTCTCCTCTCTCTCACATCCTCTATCTCTTCCTTCATCTCTTTCCCTTTCTTTCTTGCCTTCATTTTCATTCTCCCTAATTTCTCTCTCTCTCTCTCTCTCTCTCTCTCTCTCGCTCTCTCTCTCTCTCTCTCTCTCTCTCTCGCTCTCGCTCTCTCTCGCTCTCTCTCTCTCCTTTCTCCTTATCTTCATCTCCCTTTCTTTGTCTCTCTATCTCACCCCCAAACATACACACTTTCTCTCCATCTCTCACTTTTCACTCCCTCTCTCTATCTCTTCCTTTATCTCTTTATCTCTTTCTTCTTCCCTCCCTCTCTCCTCTCTCTCGCTCCCTCACTTCATCATTCCTCTTTGTCCCATTCCCTCCTACCTCCCTCTCTCTCCCTTTCTCTCACTCACTCTATCTCTCCACCACTATCACTCTATGTATTTTTATTCGCTCCCATACATATATCTAGAGTTAATATATGAAAAAAATCAAAATTGTATTAACTAAATGACTCCCTAGGTGAGATACCTGGAGAGTGTAGAAATACTCATACACACTCTCTATTACAATGAGTCAGATGAGCCTCTAATATATAGGCTTTCATACTAACGGGTGGTTTGAACCACTCCCTATCAAATAGGATCTCAATCCTATTCTAGAGCAACAAACACCCAAACATAGGAAAGCTTAACTTTCTCCATTAATGCTAACACTCCCCCTTAATGGAGAAAGATTTCACTAAAAAACTCAAATGACATACGACACCTACTAGTCTTAGTCTTAGCTAGGCTTACAATGGTAAAAGATAAGCTTTCATTTTTGTCTTCTTGCAGCAGAGCCCATACTTGTCCATTTGTGGATGAGGCTTCATCTTCACTTTCTTTGCCATGAGGTAGTGTTGTATCTTCACCTCATTTCTTCCCCTGTGAAGGAAAGCTTGAATTCTTATTCTGGCCCTTCTCAGAATTATGGCAGGCTGGATAGGAGAATTTTCCTTCTCACTATTTCTAGTGTCACCCATATGAACGTCAATGATGGTGTCTTCATCATTCATTAATGCAACTTTTGTGTTGACTTCATATAGACATGGTGTTTCAAGCCATGCTTCAAGAAACCTCAATTCTTGTTCAAACCTCGTTTCTTTTTCTTGCCTCCCAATATTTGCGCAAAAAACAATGTTAGATTTATAAAGAGGACCACATTTGCTTTTATATTCCTGCTCCTTCAAGAGAGCTTTCATTTCTCCATCTCTCCCTACTTCATCCATTTTCACTGACATACTTATGCCTTCAGTCTGTTCACTCAGTTTTGTTGCAACCATGTTTTGCATTTGATCTGTATGTGAAAATAGGAATTCCTTCTTACCAAATAGTAATTCAAAAATAAGATGTTTTTCAATCATCAAATTGATCCACTCATCATGAGATATATAAGTCTCATCAAAATTGATTTCTGCATCTAGAAAAATATCAAGTTCTGCAATAATGGATGTGTTTTCATCATCACAAGACACACATTCATCACCCATCGTTGCATCTTCAATTTCACAGTCAAATATGGGATCATTTTCAAGAGAAATATCTTCAACATCATTGCCCTCATTCAAACAACATTTCATTTCTAAAACATCCCATGAGAATTTTGCACTAAGAACCTCTCCATATTCATATATTATGTTGAGTATGATGTTATCATCTAATGCAAATGTTATAAAACTTAATGTTGATGCATCTCCACTATCATCATTAACATCTTTAAGATAATCCAATAAATTTACCTTCCATAATACTATTTTTATATCATTTGACCATATTTCATTATTCATACCTGAAAAAGACGTTAAGTTTGGCATTAACCATTTAATAATCTCATGAAATTCCAAATCTGCATCTTGATCAACTATTATTCCATCAGCGTTAACCTAAAAAAAAACACAAATTCAGTAAAACAATATTTTTCATCTCTTCTTTGATGCTTTCTCCTTAGTTTTCTTCGAGACTCTTTCAATTTACTTTGAAGACCCATTTTCTCGCCTATCAAATTCTGATCTGGAAATTGATCCTCCTCAGTCAAATTCCAGCATAGCCAAATTCTCCACCAGAACTCAGATATCTCCACCGACTCTGTGGCTCCACCAACAGATCAAACAGTGTCCTCTTTAGGAAAATATGCCTCTCTAGCATAAGTCTGAATGCAGACACCACTCCACACACACATGTTTCTTCTTAACCATCCACGATGGCTGCTCTTCTAAAAATGGTCGACGACTTCAAAATAGCCCAAACAAATCCCCTATCATTAGGTTCATTTTCATATCTAAAAAATCATTCTTTGTTAATTGAACACCAAAAAAATAATTCTTAAAAAAATCAAAGAATTGTTTCATATTTGAGCAATTAAGCCATTCAATTCTTCAAATATTGAGCACCTTTGAATCCTAGAATCCCGTGCATGGATTAGAGAGCAATAGTAAGAAGCAAAGCTTGGCTTTTACAAGGGAACTACTCATAAAAAGAATGCTACCAATAATGCTCAGCTCCAGCAAAGGTATCTATCCATGTTGACCATGACTCGGCTCATTCACCTCGTCCAAATCGCCAATAGATCTCAAAAAGATCTTCTCACTGGCTAAACAAAGTTTGAACATAGAAAACGATGAGGAAATGCTCACACAGAGAATTTACCCACATTGAGTCTACTCCACGCACATGATGGCTCACCAATTAGCAGTCACACAAATTACTCACCGTCTGCTCTTCTCTAGAGCACGCATATTACAACACATAGATCAAAGATTTCATGGTCAAATGTATCCAATGGGTCTTACCTTTTCAACAACGCAGGATGGTCGATTCCTTTCAAACACCTAGTCCACTCAAACACTTCCATAGGCTCAAAAAGGTGGCTAAAAAATACAAAACCAGCCTCAATTTCCTACACTCTCCTCTGATTTGGTGGCAATTTGCCTGCACCTCCTTGCGGCCTCCGAGAAAGTCTCCAACTTGTGATCCATGACAATATTGAAGTGAAGCCCCTCGCTGCACCAATAGTACTCGGCCTCCTTCTGGTCTTCTCCATGCGGTTCTTCCAACAACAAATTCATGGCGACATGACTCTATGCAGCTCAAGTGCCCAACCTCTATGTAGCTGACACGACTTCGACCTACGCTGCTCCACTTCATCCTCTACGTAGCCAACACAACTTCGACCTCTATCCAACCAACTTTATTTCAATCTCTACTGCAGCTGAGCGATGGATCTAAGCCTCCCACGAACTCTTCAGGCATGTGGCTAGGTTAGCACACAATTCCTCTACATAATTCCACGTGCAACTTCTGTCACTCTCATGCTCGTCAAGGGTTTTTTAGAAACATGGATTCAAACCACACCCAAGATAGTACGCAGCTCTCTCACCAAATGAAAGAAGTCGATGCCTCGATCCAAATGAAAGAAGTTGTTGCATCCCAAAATGTGCTGCAGATCCTCGCTCCCTCTTACACTCCTTCGCAGTCGAATTTTGTTCAGGGATCTAGTCTCAGGTCATTGATTCAAACACAATGCATATTCAACACATTGACTGTCGAGTGAATCTCCTTCGCTGGATTTCATCTAGTGGCCCCATATTTATGGCCGATGCGCATCTAATAGCACACACATGCATCCTCCCAATAGCCACACCAGGCTAATTTCAGGGAACAATATTGCGCTTTCTGAGGAGAGGTCGGCGTTTTGCCTACTCGATAAATAACGTCACAAATGCCACCGATGTTGATTCAATACATAGAGAGAGAGAGAGGGCCCCTCCTTTGCTTGCTCACGTACTCCCTCTCAACTTTAGCTTTCGGCATACCACAAAACCTCCAAAGTAGTTGCTTCTAGGGAGTAGATTTTAAAAAATACAAGCTAATCCTCCCTGGAAAGGGATTAAACCCTACCTACGTCTGAACTATTTACCACAATATCATAAACAAAATCGTCGATCCATAGCTCATTCAACAGTCGATTCGTTACTGATTGTCTATGGAGATAATCAAAGCTGTTAGATGAAGGGGGTAGATGAGGATCAAAGCCCCTTATTAAGCCTGGAATGCCAGCCAAACCCATTGTGCCGATGCGTCCACCAATTCATGCATCCACACTCCAAGAAAAAAAAGTCGCTACCACTGTGCAGATCCAGAGGCATGCCTAGCTGCTCTCCCGCAACTCCAAACAAATCCATGATCTTCCTTCGAATTTTCATGCAGCCATTAGTAGGCAGCACGATAAAGTCGTCGACAGGTAGCACACAACACTTCCTTTGTCTTTGTTTGGCTATCCGCCCTCCTAGTAATTTGGCCTCTGTACCTCACCTCAGCATCCAACAACCACCGCCAAGGTGGAACCTTCTCTCGTCCTCCACCATAAAAATCATGATAGATTTCTCCATTAATGCTAACAATATATATCATGATATATTATCAGTATAAATTTAATGCTATATAATTTAGTACTGTATTAATCTAAGTTCTAAATTTTAATAATATTAATATCATCATATATATCTATATATATTATATATAATATATTAAATATTATTTTATTTATTTGTTTATTTTATTTTTTTTGAATAAAGACTATTTCTATTAATAAGAAAAAAAGAGGTATTTACAGTGAGGTCGCAACCTCAGAGGGTGTGTGAACCAACCCTCAACTGCAGTATCTGGAGATTTTTTGCCAAATTAGGAATAAAACAGAGTCCAGAAAGGAGCAGTTGTACATGGATAGAAGATCCCTCTACTACAATGATATGAGCTGCTTCTAGTTAACCTCTCCTTACAAGACAAAATTGTGCTTAAGAGAACGATTACAACATCAGGATTCTGTGGCAAAAATGCGCACAATAGACTTTCCAAAAAAAATGGTAACAGCCACCCGAGTTCCAAAAAACCTTGATAAGGTCGGGATATGAACCAACATAGACTTGCAGCATAACCAGAATATATAAAAAGGACAGTAACAGAGGTTCTGAAATCAAAATTTAGACCTTGGAATTGGATAAACTAGACTGCGTGAAGGAGGCAATTAATCATGCAGGGTCTGAGGGTAAGTGTCCTGCTCAGCACGCTTGATTGGTGCGGCGACTCAGGTTACTTCTTCAGTGCCTTCTGCTCCGCCCTGGGTAGGAGTTACTAGATGAAGAACTCCAAAATCATGATGTACAGGACCACAACCCAGAACATCTTCCTGAGTTGAAATCCTTTGACGGGTGGTATCCTCAGCAGCAGGGGAGTCCTCCTGCATGTGTTCGGCAGTGAGCGTCGTTCCTTCCAATTCTCCCTGAGCCAAACTTTCCTCCGGAGATTGGGTAGAGGAGGAGATGGCTGGGTCGTCTTGCTGTTCTGTCTCTTCCGCTATCAGAATGGTGGTAGTGATAGTTACCACTGGCCTGTTCAATTGACTACGGAAGGTGAAACGGGAGGTCTGAAAGGAGGTGTTCGGGATCTGGCTGGATGGATGGGGGGGGGTGAAGACGGAGAAGCAGAGGAGATGGGAATAACATTCAGAGAAGGGAAGAGTGAGGCTCGACCTCTTGGGGCCGAAGAACCCCCTCTGCGCGGTATTCCTCTGCGCCGAGGCATTTCAAACACTTGCTTATGACTGGGAG
Organism: Pinus taeda; assembly: GCA_000404065.3. Taxonomy (NCBI): domain Eukaryota; kingdom Viridiplantae; phylum Streptophyta; class Pinopsida; order Pinales; family Pinaceae; genus Pinus; species Pinus taeda. Next base: position 11,137 of record APFE030671661.1, read on the forward strand.
AGCCGAGCAGATTACAATTGAGGAGGGAGAGACATGAGCTGAGGACGCCAGGGGAATGAAACCTGCAAACAAACTTGAAAGCGCTCAAAAACAGGAAATGCCCAAGGCGGGGGAGGAGATGGGTCACTTTAAGGCTGTGAGTGCTCATGGCTGGCCAACTAAGAGACACTTATGCCCCTGCGCTCAGCTGACAGCCATTAATTTTGGAGGGAACCATTTTCACATCACTCAAGAACCCAAGATCTACCTGCTGCTGTGTGATCTACATTAATAAATGTGAACGAGTGTGTAGCCAGCTCCCGTGAGGGCACTATGCGTGCTAGGCATGTGTACAAGGAGCACCCGCATCCGAGTAAACTGCCTGATGATGAGGTTGGTCTTCCTCGACTAAATTTTTGAATTCAATGAGTTGTTCCTTAGTAGCTATGCTGAGCGTGGGGCCTGAATAGGCATCCATCTCCAATTCTGCTCCAATATTGGCTAAAAAGTCCGCAAGTTTGTTTCCTTCTCTTACTGTGTGCTTGAAGGAAGTTGCCTAGTATTGAGAAAGTCATTGTCTGATTAGTTCCAGCCTTTGCGCCATTCTCCAACTGTTACTTATCTTGTGGATTGGAGCTCCTTGTAGACGTTTTGTGGCCATATTGATAATGATTTGAGATTCACCTTCTATTATAAGGGGAAGGAATCTGTGTTCCTGAGCCAGAGTGAGTCCTTGCCAAAGTCCTTCCAATCTGTCGAATTGTTGGTATCCCATCCTTTGGAGCGTAAGTAGATTAGATGAGGGGTACCTAAGTGATCCCTGAATACCCCCACATAGCCTGTTTGTCCTGGGTTGCCTTTGGAAGCCCCATCAAAGTTGAGCTGATACATATTGTGAGGTGGAGGGGACCATTTTGTTGACTTTTTTTGCCTATTGAGATGCTGGTTTTGAGAGTTAGGCTTGTGATTTAGAGTGATATGCTAGTTGTCCCATATTGATTTTTCTTTGTAATCTATTGGGAAGTCTTCTGATGACGAATCTTGGATGGCAAGAGATTCCTTGATGTTTCTGTGCAATATAGTCCATATCTGCTCCAGTGTTTGGGTTTGATTTTTGAATAGTCTTATGTTCCTCTCCTTCCAGATGTTCCACATTAGGAGACCCGGTATGAGCTGCCAAAGCGAGTTGAGAAGCCTGCTCTGATAAGGTGAGTGCTTCCAGTTGCATAGTGTGGCTTTGAGATCTCCTTGTACCTGGCTTTCTTTTTGGCACCGAAAGATGGCTTTTTCCCATAATTTCCTGCCCAAGTGGCATGTTTGCAATAGATGAGTAGCTGTTTCTTCTTCTTGTTTGCAGTTTGGACAAATAGAAGGGCCTAAGAAATTTCTTTTCCGGAGGTTATCCCATGTGAGAATTCTGTTATGAGAGAGTAGCCATAAGAAGGTGGAAACCTTTGGCCAGATTGAGGAGCTCCAAATCTGGTCCCATAAATTATCTTTTATGATCTTGTCTTTAGTAATGATATTATAAGCCTCCCTGGTGGTGAATGTTCCTCTTTCTTCATATCCCCATCTTAGTATATCCACTCCTGTTGCTATGGGAATTTTCCTCTTTTTTAGTTCATCAGAGAGAGTTTGTTGTGTTATCTCGTATCCTTCCTCCCTTATGATTTGATCGGTCTCTTTCCATTTCCTGTATTTTTGGGTGGTTGATGAACTTTAAAATTGATTGACTGTTTCTGGGGGATGGGTTCTTTGTAATGGTAGAGGGAGATCCTGCAAAAGATCCTTGATCTTTGGGAGTTGCTGCCAAGAGTAGTCCCAAAATCTTGCTGAGTTTATGCTTTTGATTTCCCAGAAGGTGTGTTGTTGTATAAGGTTCCTATGTTGGATGGCTGAGTTCCAAATTGTAGATCCAGTGCTGAGTTCCGACATACGGATTCTGTCTTCAATAGGGTTGTTGCTTGCATATTTTTCCGTCCATAGAGAGGCCCAAGGAGTATTTGGATGAGCTAACCATCGCCACCATAATTTGGCGCCCATTACTTTGTTGCTGTGCTCAGGATCTCTTATCCCAATACCCCTAGATTTTTTAGGAAGACATACTTTTTCCCATTTAACAAGAGCCCATTTTCTGTTATGGCCCGAGCTACCCCATAGAAAGTTGCGCTGAAGATTCTTTATAGCCTTGAGAACCCATTTAGGCACTGCCAAAAGGGAGAAGAGATAAAGAGGCATGGATTGGAGAATGGCTTTGATGAGAACTACTCTACTGGCCATATTCAGAGATCTGTGAGTCCATAGGAAGAGTTTGGCTTCGAGTTTTTCTAGAAGGTCTCTCCATGAGGAGTGCTTGAGGGTCGAGGCTATCATGGGAGCGCATAAATATTTGGAAGGGAGGCTGGCTATAGTGAATCCTAAAATATGGGCAATCGATCTTTGAGTAGACACAGGAGTGTTAAAGAAGAAAATTTGGGATTTGACTAGATTGATAAGGGCTCCAGAAGCATCGGAGAAAGTAGACAGGATATCTTTGAAAAGGCGAGCTTCTTGGACTGATGGGTGCCCAAAATGCATATTGTCATCCACAAATTGTTTATGGGAGAAGGAGGGGGAATTGTTGAAAGAGAGACCTTTAAGACAGTGAGAGGCAATAGCAGACTTAATATTGCGGCCCAATCCTTCGGCAATTATAACAAAAAGGAACGGTGAGAGTGGATCCACTTGCCTAATTCCTCTATAAGGACGAAACATATCAGAGGGGATACCATTGATGAGTACAAACGAGAAAGAAGAAGTCAGAAGGTTGAGGATCCATCTGGTCCATGAAGGATCGAAGCCAAAAGCATTTAGAATTTTTTGAATATACTGCCAATTGATACTGTCAAAAGCTTTGGAAAGATATATTTTTAACAACATACCTGGCTTCTTAATTTTTTTCAGAGAGTGAATTATTTCATTGGTGAGAATAATTCCGTCCGTGATCTGGTGGCGTTCCACATAGACGGATTGCTCTGGCGAAATAATAAGAGGGAGCAGAGGTTTCAGCCGAGTAGAAATAACTTTTGAAACAATTCTGTATATAATGTTTCAAAGAGCTATCGGTCGATACTTATCAGGCGTATTGGCTTCCTCTGTCTTGGGGATAAGAGCCATAAATGTGGCATTCAGCCCCGAGTACATCCATGTTAATGCACGAGATTCTTCAACCAATTGCCATACTTCTATTTGAATGAGATCCCAGAAATGGTGAAATAAATCTGTGGTAAATCCATCAGGGCCTGGTGCTTTTCCGGCTTTTAATTGCTTGACAGCGCTATCCACTTTGTGTAACTGGATTGGTTGGAGGAGAAGGAGATTATGCTCATCGGTTATCAATTTGGGTATCTGTTGTAGCATTTTCTCTATTGCGGGAAGTCTGTCAGTACTGGGTTCTTGGTGGACCTTCTTGAAGTATCTGATAAAATTCTCTTCAATGCCTTCATGCATCTCAATTCTTTCTCCTTGATCGTTTTGAATATGGGAGATGAGATTGTGCATTCTGCATTGCACCGTAGTTTTGTGAAATAACTTGGTGTTCTTTTTGCCATCCTTAAGCCATCTGATTCGTGATTTCTATCTCCAAAGAATCTCCTCCTGTTGAGCTCTGTTGAGAAGTTGATCTTCGATAGCTTGTTCCTGTTTTGCTAGTTCCACAAATCGCCCTTCTTTGATGATCCTTTGCTGAGTTTGCTTCATTTCCTTATTAAGAACGGCATGAGCTTTGAAAATGTTGCCAAAGGTGGTATGATTCCAATGTTTGATTTCTCTTTTGAGTAATTTCAATTTTTTTGGAAGTTGGCCATTTTGGATCCCCCTGTGGGATTGAATTTGATCCAGGTTTGTCTAACAAATTCATTAAATTTTGGATGAGTAAGCCAGAAAGTCTCCAAATGGAAAGGGTGTTTAGTATTATTACCTGGCCGATGCCATTGGAGTGTCATAGGCTAGTGATCTGATCCTGATATTGGCAGAATGGAGGCTATAAGATCTCCTCCCACGTAAGGCGCATTATCCGAGACTAAGAAACAGTCTAACCTTGAAGCTATATGTTGTGCTCCTTCTCTTTTGTTGGTCCAAGTGAATAGACCATTATTTGATGGGAGATCTATTAGCCAGTTTGAGTGGATGAAACCTTTGAGTAAGTGTCCATCTCTGATTCCATTGCCTCTTTCGCCCTGCTTTTCCTCCATTCTTGCAATCATGTTGAAGTCTCCTCCTGCTATCCAAAGAGGGTGATATCTGTTAGAGTTGAGTGTAGAGAGGTGTTCCAGAATATCTGCTTTCAAATTAGTATCCTGTGGGAAGTAAACATTAGTGAGATGACCATGAGTGTTGGTTCCAATTAAATGGAAGATTTCCTGAATAAAGTTCTTGTTTGGATGTATGTTACTAAGTTGTATTACTCTTGCATCCAAGAGAATTGCTAAGCCCCCAGAGGCACCTTGAGCATCAACTGTTGTGACTTGCCCTCCGGGCCAAACTTTTGTTGTTATCTTTTCCAAAATTGACATACTGCATTTGGTTTCTTGCACAAAGAGAATATTGGGTTTTTCCTGCATAAGCATGTTTTTTAAGAGTCTTCCTTTCCTTGGGTTGTTGAGCCCTCTTATATTCCAGGATATCAACTTCATTGAGAAGGATTAGGATGAATGTTAAAGTACTTGGTCAGCTTCGCATATCGGCCTAACTCCACTAGCACTTCGCCTATCTTGATGGTCCTTTCTAAGGTTGTTTTTCTTCCCATTTTCTTACTGTCTTTTCTGATGAACTTGCCATCCCATGGGCTACCAATTTGAACCCCTAGAGAATGTTTCTTGTGCGCTTTTTTTAAGACCTCTTCCAGTTTGTCCAGTTTCCTGTCTGGAATCTTGTCAAAGTTGTCGATCTTGCATGCTAGTTCCAGACTAAGATTGTCTACTTCTCCTATGTCAATGTTCTCAGGATCTTCTTCCATCATCTGGGTCTCTCGGAAGACTTTCTCTGTCTCCTTCAGTGTCTTGGAGCTTGATTCTGGGGTATCCATTTCCATTTCTTGAGAAACCCCTGCCTGCGGATCAGATTGAGAGATGTTAAGCATTTTGTTGGATTGAGAATCCTTTGGTTGTTGCGAAGGACCCACTGGTAATTCTCGGATCAGGTCTTTGACCTTTTGCATTTCTTGAGCTGGGTCTTGCGTATCCAGATTGGCAAGGATCTCGAAGCTATTAGGTTTTGAGGATTTAGCTTTTTTGGCCTGATCTATTTTACCATTGGTAGTGGGTTTTTTGTTACCTCTTCGACGATTGACAACTTTTGTAAAACCATCAGGTTCCTGGTTATCTGCATTTGTGCTAGTGGGCATTTTCCTGTTTAGGGGAAAGTCTCGGAAAAGGTGCCCTAGATTATGGCATTTCCTACACCTAAACGGAACATTTTCATAATCTATCAGTTGGATCCATTCAACATCTTCATGCAGGAACCTTACCGTGTCTGGCAGAGGTTGTTTGAGATCCATATAGACGCAGATGCGGTCATATGAAGTGTATCTGCAGAGCTTTGTATCCTCAGAAACCTTGACGAACTCACCCATTGTATTTCCTATTTCTTGTAGTGAGCTTTCTTCCCAATATTCCCATGGTAGTGAATATAACCTGATCCAAGATGGAGCATAACTGAGATCTTCCTTGTCCGGGTTAAATCTTTCAACCCATGCTTTGAGAAAGAGTCCTGCAGAGTTAAAGAAGTAAGGCCCTCCATCTAGAATCCTGTTTCGATTTTCCAGGCAATTAAAGACTGCTGTAAAAAACCCTTTAGGTCCTAGGTGCAGGGTAATGTGGCCCTTTGGATTCCATTTTGTGTTTATCTAGCTTCTGAGTGCTTTCTTCGTTGGCCATATACCGATAAATTTGCCTATCAGAGCATGGTCCCTCATATACTGTATTCTAGCATTGATTCTGTGACTGGGGAATTCCACCGTGGGTCCGACAGTAGCTACTGATCTGCTTGTGGACGATCTAGCCGTATTTGCTTCCTTCTGAGTCGATTCGTCATTTCTTTGCTGTCTGTTTTCCTGTTGGGTGCTATTTTGGTCCGTCTCATTCACTGTAGCTGCGCCTTTCTGCTTTTGATCGTCGTGTTGTGGGGGAGGCACTTCGTCCCCCCTGGGAGGGCTACATTCTTCTTACTGTTGATTCCTTACGTTCTATCAGCTGCGGTCGCGTCTGCTTTGGTTAACAGAGGTCTGAACTTTGCAGGCCTACCATGGCAGGGGGTTCAGAGTCCAGGGAGGGCGCGTTTAAACCCTAATCACCATTTCTCATAATATATTAATATTAATATTATATTTAATTAATATATTATTAGATATGAGTATTTTAATAATAGTATTTGATTTAATGATGATTTTTCCCAAGACATGATAACAAAATTTATAGCCATTCTAGATCCATCTTAACTCCCGATCTACCAAGTGCCCAGAGGATCAAATTTCTTTTCAATTTAAAATGGATTACATTCTCAATAAATTTGATCCCTTTGGGCTTGGTATATCCTCATGTTAAGATGATCTACACTGGTTTAATTATTATTCCTAGTTATTTATAAATATTAATATTATTTCATGTTTATTATTAATTTTTTTTTTTTTTTACTTTTATGGAGTCAAAATGTTAAAAATTGCAACATCTCTAACATAGTCCGATCAAATGCTTAAATAGGAGTTAAGTTTACTTATGAACCTCAAACATAAAGAACAACTTTAATATAAAATGAATCAGGTGATGGGAAATCTTGTGTAAAATATAATATTATAATATTATATGTTACCCAATATTTATTATTAGCCCCACCAAAAACAAAATGGCAAGGGGTGGGGAAATTACTAATTAAAATGCAAGTGTTACAATTTACCTAATATTTCCCATCACACCCAAGCCTAAATATTACATTCTATTTAATAGCCCCCTCACCCTTTCTAATTTTATTTGAGCTTGTTTATTTTTAAACTTCAAACATAAAGAAAAAATCAATAAGAAGTGGACTTGTTGAGGGGAAATATTGGGTAAAATGTAATATTAAAGTATTATACTTTATGCTATATAGCCTAGTAGAAAGTGAATGGAGGTAGGCAAAAATATTAGATGAAATCTATCAATTACATTTTTCCAATATATTCCACCCGAGACAAATAAAGTGAAATCTTAATTTTCATTATTTGTACTAGTTTTTTGACCTGAAAACCCTCTAGGGCACTTCTATTGTGCAGGGGTTACCCATAAAGTTTGTGATTTCAATAAATTCCTCCTGGATTTTAGCGAAAAAACCGAAAAGACCTACACGCAAAACTTCCAAAAAGTCTCACTAAAGACCACTCCTTTTATTTATCTCCAACATTTATTCTTAAAGTAACCTTATTAATTTTTTTGCAAAAGTAACATTATACACAACATCTCTGGAATATATTATCCAAGAGACACACATTGGCAGAATAAAACTACATCAAATTATTATTTTCAAATATTCCCACTTTGACTTGGGAATATTTGCTTTTAAAGATTTTAATATATCCATAGGATATGGCTTTTCCTTTTAAAAAATTATTTTAAAATTATTTTATTAGAATAAATATTAAAAGATTTAGGAGCAGATTCTTTGTGTTCAATTAACCTTTCTCCTTTCATGTAAGAAATCATATTGGCTTTAGTAAAGAGTAAAGATGTTTAAAATTTTACCTAATTTCGAAATTTAATGTTGTAAAAACCTTTATTGAAGGTAAATTTACGATGCAAATTCAACATATAAAATAAAACAACTATGAAATGTATATGATAGAAAAACTATTAAACACATTTCACAATTGTATTGTAGTTTTCTCATTTATTCAGAGAAAATATTAATTATTATTATATTTTTTATTATTACAATAATGTAACTCTGGAAGAAATTATTCTATTCTAATGAACAAAGTTAATTCAATAAAGAAATATTAAACACATTTCATAATTGTATTACCTTTCATTTTAGTTTGGAAATAACTATTAAACACATTTCATAATTGTATTACTTTTCATTTTAGTTTAGAAAGGACACTATTTTTCTATATTTTTATTATTACAATAATGTAACTATGGCAACAATTATTCTAGTTCTAATGAACAAAGATAATTGATATCCTATTATTCTAGTCTCTATGAAATAAAGGTAAATAGAGTGAACCAACTAACAAAATTGTTAATGAAAAAAGTTAATTGAATATCATATTATTCTATTCTGGATCAATAAAAGGTAAATATAGTGAACCAACTAACAAAATTGTCAACGCTACAAGATAGCGCAAATGATATAACGAAGCATGGTGGGTGAGCCCATTGAACGTGTCTCCATCCGTCATGGAAATTGATGGGAAAATGAATGTGTTTCCATTAGTCAGGGAAATTGATGGGAAAATTGTCTTTTCTGCATGAGATATAGTTTAAAATTTTACAAATCGCTCAAAGATTCTTCTTTGAAACTGTAAAACATAGGTTAGATCCATCTTCACCCCGGATCTAAAAGTGCCAAGAGGGATTAAATCTCTCAAGGTACAAGCCTCTTTTTTTAGTGTAAAACTAGGAAAAGTTTGCACCTCGAGAGATTTGATCCCTCTCAACGCTGGATAGATGTGGGGTAGGTTAAGATGGATATAGGCTAGTTTCAATCATGTGCACTCATACAAAATTTGTTGAACATACAAATATTTTAATCATTTTAAATATGCTAAATGTGTCTAATATTAATTTTGTCAATTTAACTTTAACTTTTCTTAGTTACCTCAATTTGTTGAGATGAGAGAGAATATTACTAACTTAATTATGAAAAATGATGAAATACAAGTTTTAAGTGAAAAGGGACAATATAACAATGTTGAACGATAGAAAATGTGAATAACAAGAGTATAGTGAATTACAAACAATCTTCATTGCGATCAATCAGAAACTAGTTTCTTATACTCTTCTTATTGTCACACCTATTAGTTATTTTCTATTGCCGCAGTTGAATGAAAATTGATTAACAATGTTGAATGATGGAAAATGGGAACGATAAGAATGTAGCGAATAAAAAATAGTTTACAATTTTAAGAAGACTTTTTGGGTAAGTGAACATTTTATTCAGGATGAAAATTCAAGTATTGTATTTATGGTTGAATTACTGTAGCAAAGACGTCAATTCATGTCATGAATAACGTTTATGTGCTCACATTGAGAGAGAGTTTGTATGTTTCAAGGGTTACATAGAGATATAGAATGGGGGGAGAGGGAATAAGAGAGAGGAAAAGATATGGAGGGAGGAAGAGATATAGATATGGAGAGAGAAGTGTTAGAGAGAGAGAGAAGGGGAAGAGAGAGAGAGGGAGTGGAAAAGGGAGGGGGAGAGAGAGAGATAGGTAGATGTGGAGAGAGAGTTTGCATGTTTGGGGGGGAGATGGAGAGATAAAGAAGGGGACACAATGGGATATAGAGATATAAATGGAGGGGGGAGAGATGTCCTTACACTAAAATCCATGCACATTATTAATTTTATTACTTTAAAATTAATGTAAAACATACATCTAGTTGCATCAAATCAGAAATCAACATTTACATTGAAATCAATGCATCTAGTGCAAGAAATCAAATAGGATTACAAATCAAAATCTACACTAAAATCAATGAATCTAGTGAAAACAATAAAATAGGATTGGATATCAACATCTACACTAAAATTAATCCATCTATTGAAAAAAATCAAATAGGATTAGAAATCAATATCTACACTCAACCCAATGCATCTAGTGCAATAAATCAAATAGGAGTAGAAGTAAACTTCTAAACCGAAATCAATGCATCTAGTGTAAGGTATTAAATAGTATTATAAATCGACATCTACACTAAAATTAATGCAATATAGTGCAAGAGATCATATAGGATTACAAATAAATATCTACACTAAAACAAATGCATCTAGTGCAAGCATCAAATAGGAGTTGAAATCAAAATCTACATTGAAATCAATGCATCTAGTGCAAGCGATCAAATAATATTAGAAATCAGCAACTACACTAAAATAAATATATCTATTTCAGTGAAAATCCAAAATATTCATGACTTTCTACATCTAACTTCTATATCTATATTTTCCTTCCTTTGTCTCTTACCTCTTCCCTCTCTCTCCACCTTCCATCCTATGTTTATCTCCCTCCTTCTCTCCTTCGCTCTCTACCCCTCCTTTTCTCCCTCATCTCTCTCTGTCCACCTATCCCTATCTTTCTCTATCCTTCTCTTCTTCCCTATGCCCCTCCCTCCATATATATCTATACCTCCCTCCATCTCTACTTTTTTTCTCTCTATTTGAGACCCATAAATGCATGCCACGCTCTCTCTCTCTCTCTCTCTCTCGCTATA
>APFE030671661.1:34401-51729 GCA_000404065.3 Pinus taeda
TTCATGCATTTAGAAAGGGTCGTAAAGTTTTGTATATGACTTAAACCGTGAAGTTGCACTATTGTACTTCAGGGATATTCTTTTATGAAACTCGACCAATTATTCCGAATTTAATGAGGAAGGTTTTTATGCAAATGTGCACTACTGTCATTGTTTGAAAGCATTTCTGTGTTGAAGAAGGAATCTTGAATAGCGATTGATATTTCAGATTGATCTACAGCTCACATGGTACTATTATCTACGTCTGTACTCATTTTTTTTATATGAATTTTTGTTTGGATCACTCTTGCTATTGTCGCTTATATATATATGTGCTTTTCACAACATTCTTTAGGCATTCCACTATTGGTTGTTTATCGCATGCTTCTCTTTCAACCATATATATGTATCGATGATATAAATAGTGAATGCAGTAATTTGTATTTATCGCTTTATTATGACTATTCATATGAAGTAATTTTTGAATGATTGAATGTCTCTTATTTATTTTACAGAGTCATCTATATGCCTGTTAGATAGATAAAGATTATTTAACGCTGCATTCTGAATGAATAAGTTGTGCCCAGGATTAGTATTAGTTTCCCTATTTATGTCAATAGAATAAGCTAGTCGCCTATCACTCAAGTAAATTATTCATCACCCATCCATTTCTTTTATCTTACTATCGGGAAACTGGTCCCGTTATCTCCAGTCGGAGCCACCATCCCAAACGGAAAAGGAGCTGTACCAAGGTCCGGACCGGGTGGTTATCCCCCAATGTTGTGGCAGCGATTTTTGAGGCCTCAACATTTCTGGCGCTAGAAAGAGGGCCATCCGCTATGAATGGCGAGTAAGCCAACACCTACAAACCATTCAAAGAGTAACTCACCCTCCGCCTCTCCTCGGACATCTCGTTCTCATTCTGAATCTCCACTATCCAGACGAGACGAAGAGGAATCAACCACTACTGCTCAATTACATCATACTTCATAACACTTAAGTCCGGAGTCCCCTGAAGTTCAATCCATCATCCAGAAACTTCAAGGCTTCTCAATATCCCCTCCTAGATCTGAAGTATCACAAGGCAGACATACTTCGCAATTTCGCTTACCCCCTCATCCTACCAGACTCCAAAGCGAAAAGCCAGGTATTGAACCACCTCAATTTCCTTTACCCGAAAGGAAAAGGATCAAAAAGACTGCTGAAGGTTCTGGTAGCAAAACCTTTCCCCCATCATCTTCCATTTCATCATCACCTATGCGAAGTCATACACCCACTTCACCACTCCATATAGTTTTTCACCAAGGGACTTCATCTCAAGCATCGCAATGTTTTCAGTCTATACTTCCACCTCCCCCTCAGGCACCTGGAACGCCACAAGCGATTGTTGGTAATCCAAAAATGGCCCAAAGACCATGGAGAAGTCCTGGTGCAGTCACCATGCCTGCACCTTTACATCCTTTACCTGATTACCCCGAAAAATGGTTACCCAAATTCAATCCAGATGCTGGAACTTCTGAAGAAGAACATATTAACAATTTTATGTTGTCAGTCAATCTAAAGGGAGTCACTGAAGAAGATGTGGTAGTAAGATTATTTCCCTATTCACTACAAGGATCTATAGGGTCTTTGTATTTTTCCTTACACTCTGGATCCATCACAAGTTGGAACATCTTCCAAGAACAGTTTCTTACCAAATACGGTGATGACAAATCCTTAGCTACACTTGTCCATGATCTCTCAAACTTAAGGATCGAGTCAAGAGAACCCATCAAGGAGTTCAACTCCAGATTTAACAAACTCTTGAACAAAATCCCCACTGATGATAAGCCAAGCGAACAAGTTAGAAGCGAGTGGTATATCACTGCTTTGCCTTCAAACATTGCCATATTTGTCGATAGGGCCAAACAACCCACATTGGCCGAAAACATGAAGGAAGCACTCGCTGTGGAAAAAAGTGTAATCGCCTTAGAAAAGAAAACTGCCTTGGAAGAAAGAAAATCTAAAAAAGTATCCTTTAAAGATGACTCTAAGAAAAATAATACTAAGGATCCATATGACATGGAGGGCCTTCAAAAAGTCCTTAAAACTGTGTCGAATGAAATGTTTGAGATCAAGAAACAAGTATCAGAATCCTCAACAAAGAAACCATATAGGAATTTCAGGAAACCCGAGTCCAAACCTCCAAATGTTATATCATATGCAGACTCAGATCCTGAGGAAGAAGAAGAGGAAGAAACAGTTCCACCATTTGAAGGAGAAGAAGAGGAAGTAGTTGAATGTCACGGAATGTGGGACTTTATACTCCCTAATTCCTATACTGATGCCGAACAAGAAGCCTTTCCTGTCACTACAAGGAGTAAAGGTACTCCCGATCATGTTCAAGCTAATCCAAAGAAAAGGAGTGCTCGAACCAATACTGTAAAGGAAAAGGTACCAGTTATGAAGCCAACCGCGACAGTATCGAACAATCAGGCATCATCCTCTACTACACCTTCGTCATCTAAAACATTGGTAGTTTCCGATTCGATGGATTATAATATTGTCGATGACATGAAGAAAACTAAGGCAAACATCACCATGTTTCAACTTAGTAAATTAAAACATCAGCAAAAATTACTACTCAAAGAATTTAATGCTATTCCTTCTTCACCTCTTCTCACCACTAAAGCTGCAAGCGACTCAGGACAACCCCCTACTGGTAGAGTTGAGGCAACTGACACTATTCTGATTGGAGACAGATCAAACTCCCATACCCCTCCTTTCCTCTTGACTTATGAAATTTATAATCGAAATCTACACAACTGTTTAATTGATTCTGGGGCATCTTCGAATATAATGCCTGCTTCAATTTGCTCTAAACTGAATATAGAACCCCAGAAGTCTTCTATTCACATTGTGCAGTTAGATAGAACTAAAGTTCAAGTTCTAGGGGAAATAAACTCTGTAACAATCAGGTTATCACGCAGATCCAAGAATTGTCCAAAGGATTGATATTCTAGTCGCCGATATACCTGAATTTTAGGTTAATTTTAAGCAGGGATTGGTCAGAAAAACTCCATGGGTATATTTCTACGATTGGTCACATATTGGCTCCCTATAAGGGAAAGCCCAATCAAATAAAGATTGATCGAGAGAAACATATGACCCACACTGTTACAGAATTTGAACAAGAAAATCAGCCAGTCGCGTTCAACAATAATATCCTAGGAAACTATTCTTCAGAGTCATTTTTCGGCAATTACATTGCCCAGCCATCCCCTTTCTCAGTCAATAATTTCGCATCTCAGATCGAAAACTTTTCACAGACCGACAGGTCTAAATGTGTTAATGTTACTGAGAATGATGTAACAAAAACTGTAGATAATTCATTATTTTGGTCTTTATATTTTGATGGATCTAAGTCCAGTGAAGGATCAGGAGCATGTTGCATTTTGGTCAGTCCACAAGGAGAAAAAACAATGTTGTCCTGTAGATTAGAATTTGAATGCACCAATAACACAGCCGAGTACGAAGCACTAGTCCAAGGACTATACAAAGCGATCGGCCTCAAAGCTCAATACTTAAAGGTCTTTGGCGACTCTGAAATTATCGTTAAACAGGTAAGGAATACAATTCATTGTCTTTCGAACCATCTTAAGCATTATCAATCGCTGGTAGAAGAGCTAACATCCCATTTTTTAGCATTCAATATCTCTTCCATTCCCAGGTCACAAAATTCGACAGCCGACTTGCTAGCCAATGTCACTTCCAAGTTGCTCCCTTCCGAAGACTATAGTCGAGATAGGTTTTCAGTAGAATTACTTTTTAGGCCATCCATTCCTAACAATGTAACCAATTGGAGAGTGTTTAACCATGATGATGACATTTTACAATTTCTAACCTCTGAAAAATCCTATGACAATCAAATCATTGAGGAAGATGATCACGATACTCAAATGCAAGGTAAACATGAGGAGAATTCAATCCCTAAGCGTGTAGTGAAGCTTGAAGATCTTTACGATATTAAAGACATGTTCAAACCTGTATCTAACGCAAAGCTTCAGAGCTCTACCTTAAGGTTTGAATTAATAAACCTTGGCACCGAACAAAATCCTCAAAACATTAATTTAGGATTGGGACTTTCCATAGAAGAAAAGGAAGCATTTATTAGTCTGTTACGAAAGAATAAACATGTTTTCGCTTGGAGATATGATGATCTAAAAACATATGACACATCTATTATTTAGCACACTATCCCAATGCTTCCCGAACATAAACCAGTTGAACAGAAGTTGAGAAAAAATCATCCAAATCTAGAGGGACAAATAAAATAGGAACTCAACAAACTTTTGAAAGCTAAGATAATTTTTCCCGTACGACACTCAAAATGGGTCTCCAATATGGTACCAGTCAGAAAGAAGAATGGCGACATAAGGATTTGTATTGATTTCAGGAATTTAAATAAGGAAAGTCTAAAAGATAATTTCCCATTACCCACTATGGAGCAGATACTCCAATCGGTGGCAGGCTCAGAGTTAATGTCCTTCTTGGACGGGTTTTCAGGGTATAACCAAATTCTGGTTCACCCTGATGACCGACTCAAAATCACATTCAAAACAAAGTGGGGAACATATGCATATCAGAAAATGCCTTTCGAACTCATTAATGCAGGAGCCACTTTCCAAAGGGCGATGGATATCACTTTCAAAGGGTTAATTAATAGAACAATAGTCGTCTATTTAGATGACATTACTGTATTTTCAAAAGAGAGATCCAATCACTTGCATGATTTGAATCAAATCTTTCAATGCTGTAAGAAATACGGTATTTCTCTAAACCCTATGAAATCCTTTTTCACTCTTGATCAAGGTAAACTCCTAGGCTTTATGGTATCTAAAAATGGCATCTATATTGATCCAGACGGGATTAAAGAAATTTCTGAAATCCCTTTTCCTCATAATAAGAAATCCATGCAGTCATTCTTAGGCCAAATCAATTTTGTAAAAAGATTCGTTCCATATTTTTCTCAAATTATTTTACCACTTCAAACCATGATTAAGAAAAATTCAGTCTTCAAATGGGGATTGCCAGAAAAGGAAGCATTTGAACTGATCAAGCAGTCAATAATCAATGCCCCAGCTCTAAATACTCCAAATTTTTCTAATCATTTTACATTATATACCATCGCATCCGATTATTCTTATGCTACAGTACTTACACAGAACAACGATCACAATTTGGAAGCACCGATTTCATTTTATAGCTCAAATCTTCAAGGTGAAGAACTAAATTATTCTGAAGTAGAAAAACAAGCCTTTTCTGTATATAAAGCGGTTAAACATTACAGACCTTTCCTGTTAAAAGCCCATACAAAGGTTATAGTTCCTTTCTCCTCAGTTAGACAACTATTAATCCAAAGAGAACTGGGAGAAAAAAGGGTGAATTGGGTAACAACACTTCAAGAATATGACCTAGAGATCAAGCCAGCAAAGATTATTAGAGGCCAAGGTTTTTGCAGGTTATTGGTAGGTGCATCCAACATCCTGGAGTCAAGTGATACAGATCAATATGAAACCATCAATCAGGTAAGTGTCAATGACTCTGAATCAAAGTATGCTGATTTAATATTTTACTTGAAAAATGGATATGCACATCCCAACCTATCCTACAAAAACAAGAGGGCAATAAGATTAAAAGTGAAAAATTTTACCATGATTGATGATGTTCTGTTTAGGCAAAATTATGACTCTGTTTTACTAAGATGCCTTGAAAAACAGGAAGCACAAAGGGTCTTACAGAAATTGCATGACGGACCAGCAGGAGGCCACTTCGGAGCTGATACCACTGCTCACAAAGTCATCCATGCTGGGTATTATTGGCCCACTCTATTTAGAGATACTCACGAATATGTGAGGAAATGCCAAAATTGTCAAACTTCAAGTAGAAGACAAAAGAAATCAGCTTTCCCTCTGCAACCGGTCAACATTGAACAACCATTTGAGCAATGGGGATTGGACATTACCGAAGAAATTACCCCTAATTCTTCCAAACAACACAAGTATATCCTTACTGCTACCGATTACTTTACCAAGTGGGTTGAAGTGATTCCGTTAAAGACAACAAACTCTGAAGCCTGAATTCATAAATCAATTCATCATTACCAGGTTTGGTGTCCCGAATGCTCTCGTTTTTTATAATGCATCTTACTTTTCAGGCAATGCTATGTTTGATTTCACAATTAAAACAGGTTTCAAACTCAAATATTCTGCTAACTATTATCCTCAAGGCAATGGTTTAGCCGAATCTACAAACAAAAACCTTATCAAAATTATCAAGCGAACTATCGAACAGAATCACAAGACCTGGCACAAATCTTTAATATTTGCACTGTGGGCTGACAGGATAACACATAAGGCTTCTATAGGTTCTTCCCCATTTAAACTCGTTTATGGGAAAGAAGTTGTACTACCAACAAATCTTATTCTTCCTTCTCTAGCCCTAGTTCAATTTATTGAAGAAAATCCTTCTTCTTCTTTACAGTTTAGGCATGACCAAATCCTAAAATTGGAAGAAGAAAGAGAAAAAGCCAAAATTATTCATGCCAAACATCAGCAGATCATCAAAACATCATTTGATTCAATTTCATCTGGTTCTAAATAATTCCAAGTTGGTGATTTAGTGTTGAAATGGGACAAAGCCCATGAAGATAAAGGAAAACACACCAAGTTTCAGAAGATGTGGCTTGGACCGTTTTAGATCTGTGAAAAGATAGGCCATTCGACCTTCATGCTACAAGATTTATCAGGGTTGAAAGATTCTCTCCCTGTTAATAGTCTAATTTTAAAGAAATTTTTCAACTGAGGAGGTAACCCCTTCTCCTTTTAATAGTATTTTTTATAGTTTGTAGCAAAATTAGAAAATAAAACTGTAAGGTATTTTCTATTTGACCTTTGTTGTATTCAAAGAGTTTCTCAAAAACAAGTTATGCAATATTTACTTTTAAATAGATAGAAGTATTAAACAAAAGGAATGATTTCTAGGAAATTAGTTATAATTGCATTTTGAAACTACACTACAATCCTAGTAAACCCCTCTTGAAGTTTATAAATCTTGTAAATCTTTTTAGATTTTTAAATTGGTTATAAAAGGGTTATTAATATTAAAATAGAAGCTAATCCAAATTCAGCATCTCAAACTCTTACCTTGTCATCCGTCTTATATTAAGGAGGAAAATTGTCTATCCCATTTACCCAAGTTCATGATTATTCAGGGTGTAATTCAAAAAATACTGGGTATAAAAGTTGAGAGGCCTTATTACAAGCCTACTAACCATGTTCATAGGAAAATAGTTTAGCCGACATTACCAATACTGCATATCAAAACAGGGTAATGGCTTCAATAGTAAGACAAGGGGTCTCATCACGAGCCAGCTTGTTCGGTTAGATTACTACCAATGAATGGCATTGTTACCTAACTGGCCACCACACCAGGGCAATGACTTTTATCTTGCAAAATAGCAGAAAATGAAAATAAATGTGGAAAAACATGTTTTGAATTCATTATGTTAATCATGCTCTGAAGTGAATGGGACAATAGACAACCATATGGTTTAAAGGTATCCCTCCCAAAACTATGGACGTTTGCTGGCAGCAGAGGCTCTACCTGTGATGAAGAGAGTTAATTTTACTAGCTGATTTGGAAAAAGTTCTCTGTTTTATCAATATCAACCATCAAATGCCAATTTAGAATCTAGAATGTCTTTATTTTTAACAAAAGAGGAAATTAGCGAAGAAAGTTTTTTTTTGTCTGGAATGAAACTATACCTAGTTATATTAGAATTTTCCCTTTGGAATAAAATTTCTATTTTGAAAAAGTTTAAGTATTTCTACACTTTTAAGAGATAACTGTTTCTTCCAGCGAATCGCCAATTGTTGTGCCATACAACAACCCCCCATTTCATATCATTACTATTCCAAAATTATAATGTGAAATGGGTCCCTTTTAATTTTTGTTTCAAATTGGTATCAATTTAGAGTTCTATTTCAAAAAAGGCTCGAATAAAAGGAAACATTATTAAAAAACCCCAATATAAAACGATTTATCTTTATCATTGCGATAAAGCGATCGCAAGATCGCATATCGCAATGACTAAGAAAGCACAACTTAAGGGACATCTTGGTTTTCGCCGATGCGAAATCGCTATCAGATATTGCCAAAAGCATAAAGTAACATAAGCAATAACCCTTGCTCCGATGTGATGTGATATCGGCAATCGGCAATCGGCAATCACACTTAAATGCAAAAAGCCTCCCCCTCGCCCGATGCAATGCGATATCGCTATCGGCGATCGACGACTCACCGTGCCCTCATTTTAAGTGGCCTACTAGCTATTTCCAACGCGATGCGATATCGCCATCGGCGATTGGGGATTCCAAACGAAGCCAATGCAATAACTTAGCATTTCCCCAATGACCAATTGCAAAATGGGTAAACAGCGCAGTTTTCAAGGTAATGGTCATAAAGACAGTTTAATATAATTTATTTGTAATTAAGGCAATATCCTTTGAAAAGCCGCTCATCTCCATTCAAACCGCCAAATCACCCAAGGCATGCTTCAAATAAATCATTCGGCCATTAACCGAAGTGACTGGTATTAATGAGATGGACAGGCTATAATGACCATTTAATGAAAACAGCAGGCTTGTGATCTATCTACGGATTTGATCCTAAGGCCACCTCAAGTCAATTAATCGCTATGAATGCATCCAGATATATATACTTCATTTTGTTCAATTCATGTTATTGTTGTCTGTGTTACGCCTATCTTTCGCTCTGTGCAGGATTCTTCCACTGAGACAGAATTAAGTGGGATGGGAAAGAAATCCAAGAAAACTACAATGCCCACTGCTCCGTAATCTGCAAGGCAAGTTGTTATTGATCCAAGCGGAAAGAACAAAGGGCTTATATCAGATACAACATGCTTAGGACTTACCAGGAACACTTGGCAAGTGACTTATAATTTGATTGAAGCGGAAGAGCCAAAGGTGAACGGAATAGAAATTTCATGTGATAATACCAACAAATCTGATGCCAATTTAAAAGACTTGGCCGACTCCTTTCTTCACAGAAT
The DNA here is from genome assembly GCA_000404065.3 of Pinus taeda. Lineage (NCBI taxonomy): Eukaryota > Viridiplantae > Streptophyta > Pinopsida > Pinales > Pinaceae > Pinus > Pinus taeda. The sequence continues at coordinate 43,493 of APFE030671661.1, forward strand.
AGCGGCCCGGGAGCAAATTCTTCCTTACACGGATGTGGTAAGGTGGGCAATCCAAGAGCTCCCAATTATCAACAGATTGTTTAGCACTGCGGACGGGAGGATTTTTGGTTCTTTTCGAGCCGAAGATCTAAGGCTAATGTATCACTTACCGGCAGAAGAGAAGAAATATAATGCTGCATTTCTGGATAAATTTCGAGCAGAGAACGAGACTGAGTCTGAACCAATTCGAGGCTGGAGACAGAATCCAACAAAACACAAGCATGAAACCTCGGGTAAGTACTCAGTTGACTCCCTTTGTTCTCCTTACTGTTATGCTGGAATTATGATGTGTAGGCTATGGGGATTGCATGACTCTACCAATTTTACCATAGAAATGGTTCCCCTAATGGAGGCAGCATGTAGTGGAGAAATTATGGATTGGGTGGTTATATTATCCGACAAGTTAGCCAAAGCCATCCTCGATTTCAGGTCTAACTATCGTGTCACAGAGAGGGTTATTCCGCCATTTTACTACAGTGCCTATGTGATGGATGTGTTGTGTTTTAATTATGATTTTCCTGTGCTGGGATGGAGGTGGACGTCGCAAGACCCCACACCCATTCACATATATTATCAAAAACTATGGAAGACTAGTTATAAGCACCACCTGTACCAAAACTGCAACGCTTTTATGTTGCCAATTCATTATTCCATTTTTAGTAAGCCTGCCCCGAAGATTTCTGAGCAAGTAGGGGTAGATTTGACTGCAGTAGCAAGTTGTTTTGGGGAGGAGAAATTCACCTACATCAGAGCTTTTGGCAGTCAGGCTAGGCCGCATGTGCTACCACTTTACATCCCCGATAAGCTACTTGCTAGGGAAGTAGCTTATTAAATCAATGCTGAAGGGGTTACTCAGACCCTGAAAAGAGATAAAAAACATGATTGGCCCTCTTTTCCATTACGAATTGGAATTTATACCCTCCATGACTTCAAGCATGCAGAGTAGGAAGCTGGGAAAATGAATTTTCTCACTCTGGCTACTCTGCCAAGCAGCCAGTATGATCCAAGGAAGATCGCTTACAATGCGCTCGACCAGGCCAAATTGGCCAAGGTCGAGCACAAAGAAGACAAATTCGAGGATTTGTTTGCATTGGCCGAATCGTTGTATCAAGTTAAGTCGCTTGCCAGAAATGTGTATAATGATGAAGGGCTAGTCGAATTTAATAGAATTAGAGAACAGAGGTTGCAAAATCTGCCTCTAGACCTGTTAGCGACTGTTCCGACAACAACTAGGTCAAGCGAGTTTGAGCAACGAAATAATATGCCACCTCCTACTACATCAAAACAGCAGGAGGAAGTGCATAGCCAGAGGCAGGAGGAGACCCAGGAAAATGTGCAGCGACAAGAAGAAACCCAGGCGAAAACCCAAGAAGAGAGTAGCTCTAAGAATAATAATGATATATTAGTTGATCCGAATTTGCTCCAGCAATGGCAACAATTCAGTACAATTATCAGCAACCTAGAGTGGTCAAAAGACGATGAGGTTTCTAAAGAAGGTGACACACAGGAAGCAACATCGAAACCGGTTTCGGGTGAAACCAGCGGCCTACCCAAAACAAAAGAAACAGAGATAATTCCTAAAGATCCAACGGGAGAAATCGTTTTGAAAATTGAAGAGATTCCCCCTTTGGATGTATTTTATAACCCCAAGCATAAAGCTGTTGTAAAGCGACAGAAGAAAAGGAGAAGAGCTGATCAACCTTCCCCATTCCCTGAATTAACAGTGACGGGCAATATTGTGTGGAAAGAGGAATTCGACCCCTCCGATGACTTCACCAAGCTATCGCAATTCGCTAGAGCATATTCAGCGACAACCATTGATAAAGCATCAGAGGTGAGCAGATTATTGAAGACCAAGGACCAAGACATCTCCTCGCTACAGGTGAGACTATCAGAAGTTCAGCAGAAGGCAGAGTAGGCGGAGCAAGAATTTCTAGTGCAACAACAGAACAATAATCAGCTGACCAAGCAATTACAAGAGCAAAAGCAGAGGATGATGAAGGCGCAATCCAAAGGCAAAAGGAGCTATCGGCAGAACTGGAGCAATTAAGAATATGAACTGACGGAACAATGAAAGCAAAAGATGAGCAAATCGCTCAATTGACCACTCAAATTGAGCAAATGAAAAATCTCCCTCAGGTAGACGAATTCAAAGCAGAAGCGCTTTAGTTAAATAAGGCATTGATTAATCAGGTTTAGCTACTATGTCAGCAGATTACACGAGCAGAACCATTGTGCGAGTTGGTAGCATCCATAAGCGAGAAGGTAGAAAAAGCGAGGACCAATTTGGATCAGGCCGAAGAAACACTGACAAACTTTATAGAATGGCAGGATTCTGATATAGGCCGGGCAACTAATCTACAGAGAATTCTGGAATCGCACAAAGAGATATTATTCACAGAATGGAAATCACAACTAATGAAGGCAGAAAGAGAAATTTCCAGATGCAAAACAACCACTGGAAATTTGGTTGAATTAGTAAATAATACACTTTATTTATCTAATATGATTTCCCAATGTACTCCAGGTCAATTAACAGCGGCAAATATGTTGGAGCACTCATGCTACCCGGAGCTGGAGAAAAATGCAAGATTGATCGCTAGAATCAACAGTTTCACATGGGATGCTTATTGGTTCTTCTTAATCAAGCCATACAACCAAAGAGCCGCCTTGAAATGCCTAACAGATGTTGTCGAGTATATTATACCCAACATTCAGGGTGCCACCTTCGCCGCCCAATTCAGTTTGTGACTCAACAAACCGCCAGAAGTGGAGCCGATGCTTGCGACAAGCCAGCTTAGGTTTAAGGGCAAACAACCTGAGGCATGACTCACTTCGCCGACTGCCAGATCACCCCTGAGAGATAGACCACATTTATTGATACCAATTTAGTAGGATTTTGTTTCATAGATTTTTTTAGCTTAGTAGTATTTATAGACCCTTTCATGCATTTAGAAAGGGTCATAAAGTTTTGTATATGACTTAAACCCTGAAGTTGCACTATTGTACTTCAGGGATATTCTTTTATGAAACTCGACCAATTATTCTGAATTTAATGAGGAAGGTTTTTATGAAAATGTGCACTATTGTCATTGTTTGAAAGCATTTCTGTGTTGAAGAAGGAATCTTGAATAGCGATTGATATTTCGGATTGATCTACAGCTCACATGGTACTATTATCTGCGTCTGTACTCATTTTTGTTATATGAATTGTTGTTTGGATCGCTCTTGCTATTGTCGCTTATATATATATGTGCTTTTCACAGCATTCTTTATGCATTCCACTATTGGGTTTTTATCGCATGCTTCTCTTTCAACCGTGTATATGTATCGACGATATAAACAGTGAATGCTGTAATTTGTATTTATCACTTCATTGTGACTATTCATATGAAGTAATTTTTGAATGATTGAATGTCTCTTATTTATTTTACAGAGTCATCTATATGCCTGTTAGATAGATAAAGATTATTTAACTCTGCATTCTGAATGAATAAGTTGTGCCCGGGATTAGTATTAGTTTCCCTATTTCTGTCAATAGAATAAGCTAGTCGGCTATCACTCAAGTAAATTATTCATCACCCATCCATCCCTTCTATCTTACTATCGGGAAACTGGTCCCGTTATCTCTAGTCGGAGCCACCATCCCAAACGGAAAAGGAGTTGTACCAAGGTCCGGACCGGGTGGTTATCCCCCAATGTTGTGGCAGCGATTTTCGAGGCCTCAACAATACGTGACTATTATGGAGACAACTAACATATATCCAGTAAAATTATTTTTCAGTTAATTCAACATCTGTTTAACTTGAGTCATTGTATCAGTACCTCTTCAAGAATTAATTAAACAGTAACCATGTGTAGTAAGAACAAAATAAATCATCACAGGTAAGAAACACATCAACGAACATGAACACTAGGATTTTTAGGTGGAAACCCAATGTGCGAATAAACCATTGTTGTTGTCATCTTTGTCTTCTTTTTATTATAGATAAAATCTTCTTATAATATTGTATTGCTGCAGACTCATACGATCATGCAGGTATCCAGTATAAGGCTACAACCTTCTCTCACTCTCCAACACCCACTAGAATGGAGCTTGAACCCCCTAATCTTGTTTACCAACACCCACTAGAAGGGAGCTCCAACCCCCTGATGAGATTTACTAGCTAGCATTCAAGGGAACCTTCAACTCCCTCACTGAAACTTCCCACCCTCAACACCTTTGTGGACCATGTTTCATAAATCTTCATAATGGATCCACTTGATACAACACATCACAATTGTAAACCACGCTTCATCAAATTTTTACACTGGACCCACTACCATCATTTAATCCCAAAACCAAATATAAAAACTGAAAACTAATCACTCTAAATCAATTATTGAACCTACCAATCACTGAGCCAATAGAATCAAATGAAACCCAAAACGATCAACTTATTCTCAAAAAATCAAAGCAGTTAGATCACTCTAACAAAAGTACTAATATTGGACCCAAATGCTCCATCAACTTCTTGAATCAGTTGAAAGCCTTGATTAGTAAAATATAAGAATATATACACTAATTTACCGTAGGAAACACGCATGTATATGTGACTTCCTTTAAGCATACTCGCGTACAAACCCCAAAACATTGAACCTTTAAGCTAAACCACTATCACTATGAAATAAATACTTAACCATACACATATCCACTTCATCATTCTTCAATCAGTGAATCCTCAATCGAAACATCACTATTAAGCTCAAATCATCAATTAATAATTCATTGACAGACAACAAAAACAAAACAAGATGCATTAAACTGATCAAACGTATTTTTCAACAAAATCCTAGTTAATATACACGGTTTCCTCAAAACATTTTCACATGTATAAGTGCTTTTTTGGAAACAAGCCCATGTAATTATCAGAATATATATGCGACTTGCCAATATTAAACCCATGTGTGTACATTCCTTTTGAGTTATCAAACACTCGTACAAATCTGCAATTACTAGCACAAACCTTCATTTCATCACAAAACTTCAGACATACCTAGGTCTCAACATACACCGAAAAATCACACGTAAAGACACTATCATCATTGATCAAATCAACCCATAATCAAAATTCTCATCTCAGATCCATTAGATCTAATCCATCATCAATTTCTTGGGCGCATACTTAGTTTTATATCAAACAAATCAATAATAGCCCATTACACACACACTTGCTTCAGATCTAACTATTCATGAAATATTCATCACTTGCACAACCTACCACTTTGATATTCATCTCCTTATATAGCTTATCCCTTATCCAGTACCATAGGTCAAAATCATACCAATGTCTATCATATTATTAGAAGGGATTAAATATCTGTTCTTAGTATTAATACCATAGGTCAATGGCATGGTAAAGACCCTTGGTATTTAGAATACCATGGGGCAGAAACTGTACGCACCATTCCTTCTTCATATCCGCATGTGTACGTGACTTTGCTTCACAGAACCCATTTATACTTCTTGATATTTCATCTTTATCATTCCTTTGTCTCTAAACTACTATTCCTTTGACTGAGCTCTCTGTCACATGTAGACACATCCTCTTGATATCTTCGTCAAGTAGGTTTCCATCAAAAGACGACCTGATCCGGATTTAAATAGGAACGCAATAAAATACAGAGATAACAATATACATAAAGATACAACGGAAATAATTCTTCATTTCATTAATGGAAAATACCGAAATATGCTTACAACCAGAAATGGAAATAAACCAGCTAGGGCGATGGTAGCTTATCTCTGAGAAGAGATGTGGCAGCTACATGCCTCTGAATTGTTCTGAATTGTGTTACAATGAGGGTCGAAGGCCTTTTTATTGTTGAGAAACAATGGAAAACCCTTCACATTCCAAAACCTAACCCTAGAAGATGAAACGCCAAATTGTGGGCCCCGTTTTGCGTAAATTGGTATATCAATTTCCCGGGGTCGTAACTTTGGCATACAATCTCCGTTTGACGCGTATGATAAGTTGTTAGAAAGATCTATCTGAGAACTACCACTTTGGGAAGGAAATCATTAGCCCATGGACCCATGTTGCCCCCATATTTCCCAAAAAACGTCGTTTAGGGCCTCAAAACGGCTCCGGATGTTCAGGACCCGAAAAACTGCTAAAAATAGTAAACTATGCTACAATTTAGGAAATTGAAAAAGCTGAAAGAGACAATTGTGGGGGTCCAAATGGGATAGGTGGGTGGCCACCAACATCCACCTGGATCATTCGTCACCCCTTAGGAAGCAATGGTCCCCATTACGTTGAGTTGCTCCCTGAGATGAGGAAGCATGGTATATGACGGTCCACATTGAACACTTACTGCAAGTGAAGGAATGGAGGAATGTTGTGATTCAAAGCATTGTTTCCTATAGCCTTCGTAGTGGTGTAAGGACCATGTCGGAGTGGTCGGAGCTTCTGATGGGCTCTTGTAAGGCATTCTTTCTGCAGATGTAACCAACCTTTGTCGCCCAACTGAAACTTATGTGGTACCCCTGTGGGTGAGGAGAAATTGTTCCTGTGTTCTGTCATGACTGTATCCCTTTGTTGTTGCTTCTGCTGCGTGGAGGAACCCTTTGCAGGGGTCATGGATGTAGCAAAGATCTTCCCCTTTGGGAGTAAACCAGACAAAAAATAAATTTCCTAGTTTGTGATATGAGCTTGCTGCCTTTCTTAGAAGTGATCAAAGAGGTGGCAGTAGGTGGGGCTACTTCTGGTATCCTGTATAATGAATTACTCAAAGAAATAAGGACAGCACAAGGCCTTGACTCATACACAACATGTCGTCTCCACAAGTATGGTTGGCCTAATAATACATCGCAAACATCCAGAGGTGTAACATCACACAATACCTCGTTTGTGAATGGTTTGATGCTGTAGGGAAGGTGGCACTGCTAGCGAACTTTGAGATTTCGTCCTTCATGAAGCCACCCGATACTATACAGCTGTGGGTGTGGTGTAGTCGGTAGACCCAACTGCTTCATCACCTCTGCTGAAATAAGGTTCTTTTGGTTACCACTGTCGACAATGAATTGCAGCAGCGAACCCTTCACCCACATCTGTGAGTGGAAAAGACATTCCCCCTCGTCTGGCTCTTCGGGCTCATTCTTTTGAATCTTGGCAGTGGAAACAGTGTCACTGGGATATGCATCAATGATCTGCTTCCCTTTGCCATTCCCCTTGTCGAGTTCTAGCTCAGGGTCGGAACATGCATCTAATTCGGAAGCCTTCAACTCGGCCACCAGTGACTGCTTGGTCTGACACTCACTTGTGTTATGAGTGGGACTCTTGTGGAACTCACACGACTTTCCTGTGTCCCTCTTTGACTTCATGGTGTTGTTCTTTTCTTGCGGCTTCAACGGGTTGTCTTGGGTCACCCCGCCTTGGCTTTGTCCTTTGGGCTTCGGATATGGAAATCCAAAGTATCGCTTCTTCTGTTTGAACTTTTGCTCGATTTTAATAGTATATCGGTATGTTGTGCCGAGTGAGGAGATGTTCAAGAACTCCACCTCTTCCTAGATGTATCTATGTAGGCAACCATGGTATTTGAGTACCAGATGCAGCTCAGAATATTTGATACCCAACTGTGTACGAAGGGTATCAAAATTTTTTGTGAACTCTGGCACATCTTGGTCTCGTCCCTGTCGCAGTGTGGTCCATCTGATGTATTTGTCCTCATAGCTTTTGACAGGGTAGTACTGCTCCTTGATGGCATCTCGGAATGAATCCCAAGTGGGTGCGGCTAAAAATAGTGAGCCTGTGCTTTCATCCTTCTGCTCGCAGTAGGTTTCCCACCAGTCTTTTGAGAAGAGCAAAAACAATCTTTTCTCGACTTGAAAATTCATGAACAAAAAAATACCTTTCTAGCAAATATAACCATTTATCTATCGCATCTGTGTCTATCTGACCCTCGAATATGGGGATTCCAAAATTAACTTGTACCTTAAAGGGCGTGGCGTTTCCCGAGTAGCTGCTGGAAGCCGATGCGTCACCTCTGGGTAGCCGCTGAAGGATCTGCACAAAGCTATCCATCATCGCGTTCCTTTGCCGCTCGAGGGCTTCTTCAAGTAAGGTCTCCATAGGATCTCCTGCCCCCTCGTCTTTCTTCTCATCTTCCATGGGAGGCCGTCGATATTTGCGAGGCTGGTCTTGCAAAGGTTCGAC
>APFE030671661.1:62054-95416 GCA_000404065.3 Pinus taeda
GTGATTGGGGTCCCTTATACCTATGCCTCCTTTTTCTTTAGGTTTACAAGCTGTGGTCCATTTTACCAAGGCCCATTTGTGATTAATGCCTGTTGCACCCCAGAGGAAATTGCGTTGAAGGGACTTTATTTTTTTGATAACCCATTTGGCCGCAGCCAGAATTGAGAATAGGTAGAGTGGCATAGCCTGTAGGACAACTTTGATTAGCACCAAATGACTTTCTATATTCAGAGCTCTATGAGTCCAAATATTGAGGCGAGATTCAAGTTTCTCAAGGAGCATACACCAGGAAGTATGCTTAAGGGCAGAAACAATGAGACGGGCTCCAAGGTATTTAGAAGGAAGAGAGTTGATGGAGAAGCCCAGGATTTGAGCAATGCCAAATTGGGTGACAGGGGGAGTGTGGAAGAAGAATATCTGCGATTTAGCGTTATTGACACTAGTGCCTGAAGCCTCAGAGAAGACATTCAACAAGGATTTGAAAAGATAAGCTTCCTGAACTGAAGGGTAGCCAAAGAGCATACTGTCATCCACGAATTGTTGATAAGTGATGGCAGGCAAGTTGTGAATGGATAGACCTTTGCGCTGCTGAGAGAGGAGGGCCTGCTTGATGTGGCAACCGAGGCCTTCAACAATTAGCACGAAGAGGAGGGGGGAAGAGCATCTCCTTGCTTGATTCCTCTTGAAGGACTAAAAGGGCGGGAAGGGATGCCATTTATGAGGATGGAGAAGAAAGTTGAAGAGATAAGGCTCATAACCCATCGCACCCGCATAGGAGAGAAGCCAAAGGGAGTTAACATTTTTTGTATGTAAGTCCAGCTGAGCTTATCAAAAGATTTTGAGAGGTCAAGCTTAAGAATCATACCTGCCTGTTTAGAATCCTTGAGGGAGTGTATGATCTCATGAGAGAGGATGATGCTATCCAGCATCTGTCGTCCTTCCACATAGCCCAATTGTTTGGGTGATATGAGCATGGGCAGTAGTGGCTTTAACCTGTTGGCAATGACCTTGGATATCAACTTGTAGATCACATTGTAGAGAGCGATTGGGCGAAATTTATCCGGGGTAACCGTGTTTTCATCTTTTGGGACGAGCGCGATGAAGGTTGCATTGAGTGATGGCAAAAGCCAATGAAGAGTGCACGATTCCTCCACCACAAGCTAGACTTCTTCTTTTATCAGCTCCCAAAAAGTGTGGAAGAATGTAGTGGTAAAGCCATCCGGGCCAGGGGCTTTGCCCTCCTTGAGTTGGTGCATAGCTGCATGCACCTCCTGTTGAGTAGTTGGGCACAAAAGGAGTTCATTATGCTCATCTTTAATGATTTTAGGAACATTTTGAATGATTTTTTCTATAGCAGGCCACCTATTCGTATGGGGCTCTTGATGAAGCTACTGGAAATGTCTTAGGAACTCCTGCTCAATTTCTACATGGTTTTCCACTCTCTCCCCTTCTGGATTCTGAATGAATGAAATTGTATTGTGCATTCATCATTGGATAGTGGTGCGACGGAAGAATTTGGTGTTCCTCTCTCCCTCTTTCAGCCATCTAATCTGGGACTTCTTCTTCCACAATATTTCCTCCTGCTTCCTTCTCTCCTCCAATTGATTATGAATGCGCTGTTCCTGAGCCAGGGTTCCTTCATTGTGTCCCTCTGTGATAATTTGTCATTGGAGCTCTTTCATTTCCTTGTTTAAATCTTGTTGCACTTGAAAGATTTTGCGGACTGTTTCTTTGTTCCAACACTTGATTTGGGCTTTAAGACATTTGAGTTTCTGTTGAAACTGAAACATTTTTGTGCCTTCTCGACGAGGGAAGGATTTCCAAGTGGAACTGATGAGGTCTTTGAAGGCGGGGTGGGAGAGCCAAAACGCCTCAAAGCGAAAGGGTCACCTAGTAACATTAACCCAGTCTTTGCCACTGGAGGGAGATAGGCGAGTGATTCGATCTTGAGAAAGGGAGAATTGTTGCCGTTATGTTGCCTCCAAGATGCACCGAATTGTCAGAGATGAGATATTTATCAAGTTTGGATCCAATTTGTTGTCTCTCTCTTCTTCGATTACTCCATGTATGTGTGCCATTGCAGAATTGCATTTCAATTAGAGAGTTATTTTGGATGAATTCTTTGAAGTAGGTGTCTACCTGCTCCAGCCTAGCTCTCCCTCCTTGCTTTTCTTCTAGCCTTGTTATCATGTTGTAATTGCCCCCCGTGATCCAAAGAGGGTGGACTCTATTAAGATTGAGCGCTTCTATTGTGTTTAGAACAACGATTTTGTTGCCCGCTTCTTGTGGGAAGTAAACGTTGGTTAGATGTCCATGAATGTTGGTGCCAATGATGTGAAAGGTGGCTTGAATAATGTGGTGAGAAGGGTGGATGTCTGTCAGCATTATCGCTTGTGTGTTCCATGCGATAGTCAGTCCTCCTGAGGCCCCAGAGGCATCCACTGCAGCTAAGTGACAGTCTGGCCATGCCTTGGAAAGAATGTTTGCTAGAGTGATATTGTTACACTTTGTTTCTTGAAGAAAGAAGATCTGCGACTACTCCTGCTTTATCATATTTTTTATTAATCTAATTTTCCACGAGCTATTGAGCCCTCTTATATTCCTAAAGTAAGCTTCATGATTCACTACTGAGGATGGGCTTGTAGTACTTGGTCAGCTTGGCATACCTGCCTAAATCCACCAGGATTTTCACTATAGCAATAGTTCTTTGAAGATTTGTTCTTCTCCCTCGCTTTTTAGAGTCTTTAGGGAGAAAGCCACCATCCCAATGACTACCTGTTTGGATGCCAAGCTGCTGTTGTTGGTAAGCCCTAGATATGATGACTTCCAGCTTGCTGAGATGGTGCTCTGGAATCTTACCATAGTCCTTTGTTTTGTAGACCTGCTCGAGCTCCAGAATGTCAAGACCACCTAGGTCAATGCTCTTAGGTTCTTCATCCATTTGTTGTTCCTGGTTTTGCTCATTTGCGATGATTACTAAGCTTAAGGACTAACTGGAATCACTATCAACGTCCATATCTTTTGTTTTCCTATTCGAGATCTAGCTGGCCTCCTTTGGGGTGTTATTGGTGATAAAAGGGGAGTGTATTATGGAGGGGGAGCCGGGGGGAGGGGGGAAAACGGAAGAAGAGGAGGGCTTGGGGTTGGGCATCGGCTGTAGGGGATGGTCTTCTGAGGTTTGAGCCAGGATCTCAAAGCTATTGCTAGTTGAGGGGAAGGAGGCAACGTCCTGCTGAGGTTTCTTCCATGTAGAGGGTTTCTTTTGCGATCTTTTGCGACTAGCAACTTTGATGAAGCCATCTTGGTCAGATTTGTCTGAGGGAATAGAACATTGGGCCTTGGCATTTTCAGGACAATCTCTAAAGAGGTGGCCCACGGTATGACACTTTTGACAGTAAAAGGGTACATGTTCATAATCTAGAGTTTGAATCCATTCATAGTCATCATGGAATAGACTTACCGAGTCCGGGAAGGGCGTGTCCAGTCGCATGAAGATGCAGATTTGGACGTAGGAGGTGTATCTACATAGCTTCATCTCTTCCACTGATTTTATGAATTCCCCCAACCCGTTTCCTATGTCTTTAAGCGATTCTTCATCCCAGTATTCTGTTGGAAGTGAATACATCCTGATCCATACTGGAGCCTAGCTTAGGTCCTCCTTGTCCGGGTTAAATCTCTCCACCCATTCTCTTAAGTACAAGTCCACTGACTTGAAGAAGTAGGGTCCTTCGTCCATGATTCGTTTCCTGTCTTCAATGCAGATGAAGATCGTTGTAGAGAACCCCTTTGGTCCTAGCTGCAGGGTAACATGGCCTTTTGGCTTCCATTTGGCTGAGATCCATCCTTGCAGTGCTTTTTCTATCGGTGAGAAGCCGATGAATTTATCAATGAGCACGTGGTCCTTCATCAACTGGATATGTCCATTGATCCTATGGCTTGGAAGTTCTATCTTGGGCCTTTCGGCAGCCATTGGTTTGCATGTCTTCGAGGTCACTCTAGGCTGTTCCTCTAACTTTGGTTTCCCATATGGTGTCACTTTGCTCTCATATGTCTGGTTCGTGAATCCATTTGTCTTGTTTGCCAATGGAGAATCGTTTTTGACCACTTCTTCTTGACCTGGCTCTGAGGGCTGAGTCCTTGGTTGCACAGGAGCCTCACGAATGGGCGCGGGGGAGGACTTGGGAGTCCCCCCCCCTTGGGGAACTCCATTCCCGCATTGGTCGACCAAAGGAGTTTAGATACGTTGTGGCTGTCATTCGCCTTGAAGGGTCAGAGAGTTTGCAAGTCGCTCAGTCTGCGTCGTCGCAGGGTTTCTCAGAACCCTAGATGCAGAGCCCTCTCTTTCAAGCCTCCCGATTTTTTGATCTTGGGTCACTAATTATTAAATTTATCTTTTTCATGCTATTTTTTTAAGTTTAAATTTTTATATCGTAATGTGATGCATGTACAAATTCCTAACAAACTAAAAATTAAAATAATGGAAATCATATATTACATAAAAATTCACCCTAAAAACCTACATCGAGAAATATAGACAATTTTCTAGAGCTACACTTCTAATTTTGATCATTGATTAACTTCATTATCTACAATACAATATTTATGATCTTGTGGCATAAAAAACATATAATCGATTAAGATGGATTAGATGACAACTTTAGTTTCTTAATTGGAGTTAAAAAAAGTGGATTGAACCACTATCTCCACAAAACTATACCAAAAGTGAAAACCATGTACTCGAAATTACCAAAAATAGATGCAAAAAACAACCAAAATTTTCTTCTTGGGATCAAACCTAAGACTCCCAAGAATGAGAGTTGTTCCCTCATCTGACACTCTCACTATGCCTAATTCATACAAATCGCATGAGGACCTAATTCTATGCCTAATGCATACAAATCGCATGAGGACCTAATTATGCATTGGTGTAACACATACCCAACATTTGCCTAGTTCTTGTTTTTCTCTAAAATGATGTCACATGAGTACATAATCAACAATCTAGGGCATTAATTCCCATTATTTATCTACACAAAGGGAACTTCTCAATTCTCACAAACCTTGTTCATGAATCTGTAGTATTCTTCAAAATTTCCAACTCTATGACCAACACATTCTTCTCTTCAACAATGTTTCTTATAAAGTAATATTAAACATCAATATGCATTGTATCAAAATAATAGATCACATTCTTTGTGAGAAATATTATGATTTGACTACTGTAATATGATCTTACAGCCTCCTATACAGACCCAATACTGTAACACACTCTTTCTACCCATAAATATTTCTTGCTTGCATGAGTGGTTTTCATGTATTTAACTTGTGTATTTGAGTGGTTTCTTGTAAGATCCATAACTCTAGATTTGTCTTCCTCATTTAAGCCATGCATGCCCAAAAATATATCATCTCTGAGTCTTCTTGGTAGGAAATTTCTTAGTTTATAATGTCATATGAATACTTGAAAACCATATTTACAACTATCCAATGCTCCATCCAAGGTTTTGACATATACTTATCGAAACCTCAAACTTCATGTGCAATGTCTAGTATAATACAAAGAATTGCATACATCAAATTGCTAGAAACACTAGCATATGGAACATGAGACATGTCCCCTTTCTCTTATAACGTTTTGGGACACTAACTTGTAGGTAACTTTACACATACATGAATAAGGGCTTTTATCGGTCCTCATTCCTACACATGTTTTCTCTAATTCAACCAAAGTTTCCTCTTAGCATGATCTTTTTTATTTGCATGCCTCAAATAAAATTTGGAGCATCATGAAATTTTATCTCAAATCTAGAGGACAAAAGAGTTTTCACTTCCTTGATGATATCCATTATGTTTTAAAATAGTAACATATCATCCACATAAAATACCATGTAAATAAATTGATCGCCTACTAATTTGAGACATTCACAGTTATTAGCTTTTGTCCTTATGAAACCAAGTCTCAACATCCTTGGATATTGCTTTTTACCGTATAGAGACATGTCCAACTTTCAATCCATATCTTTATTACCTTTCATTATAAAACCCTCTACTTCTTTCTTATAAAAGATTTCTTCTAAATATCAATATAGAAATGTTGTCTTCACATCCATCTCTTCTACATCAATATCAAAAGTTGCAACAACAAATGAAATAAATCTATTAGAGATAAACTTAGTAATAAGGGGAAAAAACTGACCAATGTTAATTTACTATATTCGCTCATAATTGTTTCCTACTAATTGAGATTTGTATTTCTCCACATTACCTCTTGCATTAAATTTCTTCTTAAATTCCTAATTTGTGACAAATGGGCTTTCTTCTAGATGAAAACACAACTAGATCCAAAGCCTAATTCTTGTCTAAGGTTTTCCTCAACTCTTTCCATTTTTGAGATTTCATGATCCTTTTAATTCACTTCATCGTTGATAGTTCATGGATCATCATCAATAATTGATAAAGAAATCTTGAGAACAAGTGGGATGGAGTATAAATTTTTGAATATGTTATTTCCTGAACTAATTTATGCAATACTAGATTATATGGTTCCTCTTCTAAATCATGTTCCTCGCTCGGGCTAGTTTCTTGATCCTATAAAAAAACCCCAACATCTCTAGTTTCTTTTCTCATGGTGGGAATTAAGTATTGAAAAAATATTTTACCTCTTTAAATATTACATATCAAATTTAAAAAACCTTTCTATTTTTAGGATTCCAAATCTTATAACATTCTAAACAATACTTATGACCAATAATGATAAACTTTTCATCTTTAGTGTCCTCCTTTCTTATAATTTCCTTTGGAACATGTACATCAACATCACATCTAATAAATCTAAGATGTTTAAGATAGGGGATCAATTTACCAAGTGACACATAATATCCACTACTTCTACTTAGAATTCCTATCATAACTTGGAACTATTGAGCATGCTCCTTACTTTTTCCATAGTGTCAGGTTCATCCTCCCTGAAACCCCATTACTTTGAGTTATGTATGGTGTATCCTTGTACCTAACTACATCACAATGATTATATAATTCCTTGAACTCATTACCATGGGATTACCCACCATTGTCTCTTCTCAACACCTTGATTTTATCATACATATATAATTCTCCACAAGGTCCTTGGATTCCTTAAATTTTCCAAAGACAACATATTCTTCTGAGAGGAAATAAATTCATGTATTTCTTGAGAAATAATCAATGAATGAGTTTCCTAATGATGACATAAATATAAGTCCAAACAAATTAATCCTTATGTACGAATTCCAAAATTCCATTATACCTTGTAACACCTATTCAAAATATTACCTTCTTTTGTTTAACAGAAATATAATGGTCAAAAAGATTAATATCTATACTACATTCAAACATACCTTAAAACATGTCATTTCTATGTAGTACTAAAAAATATTTCACTCCAATATGACCTAGTATTTCATTACATGACATTGTTTTTTCTCTAGAGATAATATGGGTCTTGACTTCATCTCTACCCCGAAGGATGATGTAACTTTTACACACATCATTAAAAAAATTTCCAAATAGCTAGTGTATAGTTTCAACATGATCTCCTCACAACAATACTGTTGATCCATAATTAATCCTATGGATTTCATTTTTCACTGAAAAACTTACACTTGAATCACACTTCTTGCTTGCATATCAAGTTGCTAGGTAGCCTAGAATGTGTAGAACACGAGGGAGTGTACTAACCATTCCATCCTTGAGCATCAATTTCACTTTTCCTTAACTTATGATCTTGACTATCAATTCATCTCCAAGGAAGGTGTCACATACATCATGCCTTTAATAGTTGAGAAAACACTTCCTCTACAGATTCATATCAATGGAGGAATCTATGTAAATTATCCATATGCCACGATATGCATGTAACTTGAAGAAATAAAGTATACATCATGTGACCTCTGTACTTTTGAGGGACCATCATCATATAACTCTCTTCTCTGAATGATTTCATATCTAAAATTCTTCGTAAAATATCCTTATTTCCCACATTTGAATTGTCTTTTTATAAATTTTCTATAAATTTAGATCTACCACTAGATAAATTATTCTTATTTCTGTCTTGCAGATATCCTCTTACAAATAAGGCATCTATTCTCTTAATTTCGATTTTTTTCTATCTCATTTCCTCTATAATAGGAAGGAAAGCGTAAAATAAAAACCTAAAGTAGTTACATTATTTCTGATGGATAAACCCCAACTATCTAAAATGTCTAGTAACAAGCATAGGAAAAACTAATGAAAATACCTTCATAAAAACTATTAATATTAATAGAAATTAATTGAGTCAACACAATATTGAATGCATTCTCACTCTCTATAACTTAGTCTCCACCATTCGTCCCAATTTTTTATAGATTTTTTCATAGCAAATGTTTTTTTGCTAAGAACTTAAAATAATTTAAATCCCCTAATTTATTCCATACATTCTTGGTTTTAGCTTCTCCTTAAACATTCAATAATATTGAATTTGAAATACACAACTATATTGTGCGCTCTTTCTTTTGATCCTTTTTTTTTAGTCTTTTGTTCACTTTCCTATATATGCGTATATGAACCCATAATGAACCATTGATCTTTGTTTACCAAAAGATCTTTTAATATCAGTATTTTACAACTCAAATAATTTCCAATTTTTGTCAATCTCTATTTTCAAACTACTCACCATACTTTTACAACACAAAAATCACCACCATAGAGTTCTGTATATAAGAAGGTCTATCATAAATAGAAGATAACTAAATCCCTCGCCATAAAAGCATCTACCTAAAGAGATTAAGTAGTATAATACCAATACAAATTTTAAACAATATGTAGTGATCTACTGTATATAGGTATTTTTAATCAATAGAAAGTAAAGCAATTTAAATCACATTTTACACAAAGATTTACCATAGAGACCCAAATAGAGAAATAGATAAATTGTTTAGAGTTGCACCTATAATTTTAATATTCAATCAAATTCATTTTTTATATAACAATATATATGAACCTTGTGGCACTCAAAATCCCTAATCCATTCACCCATATTATATTAGAGAATTTTGAGATTGACCCAAGAAAAGAAATGTGTGAAAATTCACGAAAACTAATGCAAAATGTTGCTCAATTTGTTTTTTGTAATACCCCATTTTAATGCCCCGTGTTTTTCAATATGTATTCGTTAATAATAACAATATAAAACAAGCATGGACACTCTGGAAGCCTCATTTGATGTAATCTTGTATTTTAGTTTTAATGTATGCCAAGCTAAAGAAGAAAGTGACAAAAAGACAGATATGGCTACTTGAGATTAGGATGTAGGGGGAATCTAGGAGCTCTCACTATCTACTCGATTTTTTTGGCCAAATTTATAAATTGGAAAATAATATTACCAAAATAGTCATGGTTTAGAGGCCATGTCTCACTGTACGAATTTATTTTGTCCTGCATGTTCCTATAGGAAGCCACGAGAATCATTATGGGAACAAGTGCACGAAGAAATGGGAGAGAGGAAAATACGAGGGCAAAGAGGTTAGTGAGAGGCAAGAGGAGACGAACTAGACTAAACACATTTACCAACACATTACAATGATTTATAAGAAGTAACAACCATAACTGAGAGAAACCTTTGAAACATAGTAAAAATAGTGTGTTAATTGATTTCAAATTGAATCTAAAACCATTTGGGAAGTTAGTGAAGAAGCCCTCAAGTTGTGGCAAAGGGGTGGAAAGAAGTCTTGAGTGACTATGTACTAAAGCACGAGGAAAAGAGAAGTATTAATACACTACAAATTAGGCAATCTCTCCCTTTTCGTGCTACGCAAGTTCAAAGTGGTCATTCTTTGTTGTGTTATTAGCCCTCCTCTAGTAGTTGAAGATAAAATGTAATTAATTCTTGTATGTTAAGGAGAGTGGCCTTCATAGATTATGCTTGAAGCTTTTCTTAAGGAACTAAATTCTAGCTACAGAGTGCCCAACTATAAGAAAGAGCGCAATGTAGTTTCTTCTATGTTTCCGAAAAGAGTGACATTTCCTTAATTGGTTTCAGGAAAGTTAGATAATTGTATTATTTGTTTTTAGCAAAATATCAATTAATGTATGTGCACATGATTACAGTTTAATGAAATGGCAATGTTTCTCATTACATAACTATTTTTTTGCCTTGGCTAAATAATGCATATAATGTGATGAAAAGATGGAATGTTCTGCCAACAGAAAAGGGACATCCCTTGTGGAGAATTCCAACTAGAATCTACAACATTTGATTTAGGAGTGCCATCCAATATATATGTGTGACATCCATCATATTTCTTATTGTTCACTTGGGATGAAATAAAAACAATCATTAGAGAACAAAATAAAACGTTTAATAAATGAAAATGAGTAATTTATGGAAATTAAAAATGTGGATTGTTATGCATATAACTATGAGTAAGTAGAAATGACATGAATCCTAAGAGAAGCAGTGTTATCAAAACCTCAAATAAAACCCATTTATGCAATAGAAATTAGTACATTTATGATAAATAAGTTCATAATCAATAACCTCATGAAAGCATGTGAAGTTACACAATCTAATACATAATATATGTTCAAATCAATGAAACAATTCATCAATATAAGCATAAGTAAGTGGTTTTATGAGTCTATTACCTTGTCCAAATCTTTAGGCAACTTTTCATGTGAATGGACCACGATGAAAATGGAAACCTTATCATTTTTTGTTGTTATCCAATCTTTCTTCGGAAGTTATTTTAGTGCATATAGATATTGAAGTTTCCATTGATGTATGCTCTCAATATCTTTGATGGCTAATTTAAGAATCACTCCCATTTCCTTTGATTATTCCTACTTGTTTGGGATTGGTGATATAACCAAATGTAACTTCCTCACATCTTAGTAGACCAACTCCATGGCATCTTCCAATATTCTTACTTCTTCCTCTTATGGAATGCCTAATTATTTTAGTGGGAAATTTCCACTAATAATTTGAGTATATTATGGAATATGGAAAGGATGCATATGTAATTTCATTCCTTATCCGTGTGGATGTTGACAATTTGTTGCTTTGTTTTCTTGCTCCTTGAGAACATCCTGCCCAATTTGTTTGGCAAAATCTTCTTTTTTCCTTTTGACGTCTTCTTCTTTTTACCTCCTTTCTTCTGTAGACTTATTGCTTCGTTCTTCTTCTTCTTCTTGTCTCTTCCTCATTTTTTCCTCTTCTTGTTTCTTTTGATATTCTTCTTCTCTTCTCTAGTCCTCCTCCTTTTCTTCCCTTTGCCTCCTTTCTTCTTCTCATTTCCTTCTCATATCTTATTTCTTTTGAGTTATCTCTGCATTCCCTTTTTCAATGTCTTCTTCTCCATTGTTTCCTTCTTCATGTTCTCTTAGGGTTCCATCATCCTTTTGTGATATTGTTCAATTCCCCCCTTGCTTGTCATCCTTCTTTTCCTTATGTTTATATTTACTATATGTTTTCCATTTCTTCCTTTTTTGAATTGGGGATGCTATCCTCACTAGAAGACCATATCATTTCCTCATTAAAGAAAAACTTATTGGAAGCCTCTCCCTGTAGAGACAATGGTTGGGATCATGGGGATTATCAAACCACTCTCCCATCTACCTTATGATTGCAGCGGTAGCTTGCAAGCCACAAGCCACATTAAAGTTTAATGCGACCTGGATCAAGGATGAGGAGTGTAGCAAAATGGTCTCTAATTACTTGAAATCTCACCCCCCTACTCCCATTCAATATTGTACTAAATTATTTTCTATAAAACTTCAATGTCTTAAGTGGAAAATAATCAAATGGCTCGGAGTCAAAAGGACGAGGGATGACCTCAACCTCAAAAATATTGAACATGAAATTTCTAATTTAGAAGATGTTTATGGAAGAGGTTTTGACCCTGTTGAAGCTAAAGACCACCTCATTCATCTTGAAGTTGAGAGGAACAAAATACTTAAAGACAACGAAGAAAACTGCACACTTAGTAGTCGAGCCATATGGTTACAATTTAAGGATGATAACACAAATTTTTATCATCATTTTTGAAATGGTCATCATGCTATCAAAACTATATGGAATTTGGATCATGACACTAGATAGTGGGTTCAATCCTCTAATCAACTGGCCTTTCTCAGCAAATCACATTTCAGTCAACTATTCAAATCACCTCATGAAGCTAATCTAGAGAGATTATCAAAGTAGCTGGATGTTTCCTTATATTTTTTTATCAAGAAGCTACTAAGGATGTAACCAAGCCAGTATCTATGGGATAATTAAAAGGTACTCTCAAATGGTTCAAGAAAGACAAGGGTCCTAGGGTGGACGGTTGGATGGTTGAATTTTATCTAGCCTTCCTCAAAGTGCTAGGAAATGATCTACTTCAGGTCATTGAATAATGTAGGCTCGGTGGTCGAATTTATGATCCATTCAATTGGACCTTCATCACCCTTATTCCCTAGTCTGATTCCCCTCATCCTTCAATAACGTTTGACCTATATCTCTCTATAAGTGCATATACAAGATCATCCCCAAAATCATTTCCAACTACCTAAAGCATATTTTATCTAGCCAAATGTATCTTGAACAATTTTCTTTCCTTAATCATCGCCAGATCCATGAAGCCACTGCAAATGCTCAGGAGGTTCTTGACTCTATCAACATCAAGAGGCTAAAAGGTATGATACGAAATATTGATTTATCAAAGGCCTTTGATCATACCAGCTATCTATACTTGAGAATTATTTCGAATCATTTGGGATTCCCTATTGCTTTCATCAACTCATTCATGAGTTGCATATCCAATGCCTTATATAGTGTCCTTATCAATAAATCTACCTCTCCATTTTTTCATGTTGAGCGAGGTCTTAGATAGGATGTCCACTCTCTGTCCTTATGTTTTTGTTAATTATGAATGGATTAATTCATCTTATCATAGAGAGACTACAGGGTATTAACATCACTAATGGATGTACTATCTCACACCTACTTTTTGTTGATGATGTCCTAATTTTCCTTAATGGATCGATTGGTTAGACATCAATTTTATTCTCTATTCTCAAGTCCTTCTACCTAGCTACTCGAAAGGAATGCAATCAAAAAAATTTGACTCTCACTATTGTTGAATGCTCACAATATGAAACACACTATGCCCATCAAAGATTTTCTTTCTCACTCCTCCCCTTCAAATATGGTTTTAAGTACCTTGGATTTCGGCTTAAGCACATTCACTACAAAATTTCTGATTCAATATGGCTAGTGGCTGAGATAGAAAGGAGACTAAATATTTGTCACCGTAGATTTCTTTCTAAGGTAGGTTGCCTCACTCTCATTAAATCTATTCTGGAAGAAACACTAGTGTATTGGATGTCTTTAGCATGGATTCCAAGGGGTTTTTTATCTAGAATTCAATACGTGTGCTGTAGATTTTTATGGAAGGGGAAGAAATAAGGCCATACCTATGCATGGGTTAGATGGGATCACACTATACTACCCAAGAAATGGGGAGGATGGGGCATGAAAAACCTTCATTCCTTTACAAAAGCACTTACTGCCAAGATGGGATGGCAAGTTATCACTACAAAGAACTTATAGAATGAGTTGGTCATTCAGAAATATATTACTCCACCCCACCTCCTTGATTGGATCACGAGCCCCTCATGGAAGAGATTTAATCTTTCCACTATCTGGCGAGTAGTTTTGAACTCCATATCCTACATTCGTGATGGATTGGCCTAGAGGATTGGATCTAGCAGCCTGCTCCACATAATTGATCGTTGGTCTGTATGTGGAAATTCATATACTCTTCCTCGATATCCCATCCATCTTCTATTGAGCACAGGTATCTCACACCTTTTCCACATTACAGATGTAGAGACCTCCACTATATTTGCTCAAACTTGGAAATTTGTTGATCAATTAGGCATTCTAGATAATTTGTGCGATGATTGACTCTCGTACACAAATTATCTTTCTGAATCTTGCGTTCAGATTATAGAGGGTGAGGACGATCTCATTTGGTCTCATGCACTACATGGCTCCCTTTCTCCAAAGGATGGTCATTCGATTATTTTTTCTGATCATAAGCCCCCTGTTATTGACTAGTGGTGGCGCGCTATTTGGAAGTTGAAGCCATCACCTAGAGACAAGTTATTCATGTGGTGTATCCTTCGTAATAAATCTCTCTCTGGGGATAACTTACGGACTCACTCATTTCAAGGACCAACCTGGTGGATCCTTTGTCGACAGGTAGAAGAATCTATAGAATGCCCTTTTCTTCACTCCACTATTACCACTTCTTTCTAGGATCTTGTTATTTCATATATTCAACTATCCAATAGATGACATAGTGAAAATATTCAAGTAGCTTGGCAATCGTGGCGGTCTGCAGTGCTACCCACCAAAATAAGGAACCTTCCCATCCTGATATGTTGGTGCATATGACTGCACAGGAGTAAACTCACCTGTAAGGGTATCATTCCTCATTGGACACATGCATCTACTCATCTCATCTCAATATATAACAATATCCTAAAGGATGATCAACCACAACCACAACGCACTATCCTTGTTGAAACTATTGACAAAAACATTCCTTGGGCATATTTTGATAGATAAGCTCAATAGAATGGTTGTGGATATGGGACTAACAATTATGTTGAACTCATAAATCTCTTACATTTGTTAAATTTTTCTCTCAACAAGGGAAGTAGACACATTCAGAATTTTGGAGATTCCAAACTCATCATAAATCGGTTCAATCAATAATATGTTTTTCACGTCCACACACTCAGGAACATTCTAGATGAGACTTACCTACTGAAATCACAATTTGACACTATCACTTGTCATCACATCTATAGAGAGTGCAACTAGATTTCTTATGGTCTATCCAAGGAGGTTGTCTTCCAGCCTCAGGGGATTTGGATAACCCAAGAGTAGTCAAGGCATGACTTTTGCTAGTAATTCCACAAACCATATGATGACCATCACCTTGATGGGGCAGACAGGCTTTGAATTTTTATGATCCAGATATCAGGCAATCTTTATATTTTTAGTATTTATATGTATATATATTTAACAAACATGTAATTTTGTATCTGCTTATCAATCTCTCATCGCGAGATAGATTTTTGATAGTTTTTTAGTTATGTGGCAATAGCCACTCTATACCGCATATTCTTCTTAAGGAATCTACAAAATGTAATTTTCAACATCTTAATGAAAATTATGATTTTTCCCTAGGGAAAAAATTCATTGTATTAAGGTCTCCTATGCCTATCTTTTTTATTAAATTCTTTCCACGTATGCATAACAAGGTTGTTGTTCTTTTTCCTATTAGAAAATATTTACAGTTAGTGATGAAGTGAATTTACATTTACTCAAGTTAGGTATGATTTTAGGACTCTAGCAACCATCTATGTGTCCTAGCATGTGCTTCACTATTTCTTACCCTCCCTGCAACAAGTTCTGTGTTGAAGGGAATCCCTAGGACTAAAAATGGATATTGGGTTCTTAAGCATGGTGAGTCTGATTTGATATTTTTTTTTTCCTTCATGTCTGAGCAATGAGTAACTCCAATTCCCCCACATGGCTAGCACTGCATGTTTTTAATTTTTTTCTCAGCTCCACATTGTATCTTTTGATTACCCTTTCGACCCTGCTGGAAGTGGGAATAACTGAGCGACAAGCTTTAGGGATTCTCGAATACCTTTTTAAATGTTAACTAATATATGATTAGAGAAGATAAGCTTGTACATCAACACATTAATCTAGAGATTTACTCTTACAAACATTAGAAACTAGAAATTTACTCGTACAAGAATGCATTTTTTTTTTTGAAATCCTATTCATGACCTCTCCTATTATACCTACTTACCATAATAAAATAATTCATCTTTCTCCATCAACATGGAGTCTAAATTTAACACTTACCAATAATTCAATTAAAATTAAAGTTAACACCAAAACATGGACTGTAATATTTATAATGTATCAACTCAAGTATTGTAACTATGTTAAACATAACATACAATGAAATTTTATACACATCTTGCACTTCCATGCTGTTAAGTTAGTCTCTAGACCTTATATTCCCAAGGAACAATGTATAACCGGAAATTCCATTTATTAAATCATTTACTCTAAAACAACATGCACCCCATAATCATAACATGCAGAAGATAACTATTTAAACCTTTCATTAATATTTTTTAACAATAAGATGAGAATGATAGTAACAAAATAATGATAGCAATTCCTAATTGATGTAATCGTTGGAAATGCCGAGGAAACACTTTTCCTCCCAACCATGAACTAAGTGGTCTATGGTCCCCCCCAAGCTGAGAAGCTTGACTCTGGCTCTCAACAACCTCCTGTTGATTCCCAATTCATGCCTCATATACATGATTGTCAAAAGATGTTTCCTTTTGGAAGTGTCATGCCTTTTAGTGGTTTTCTTATCCCCTTAACCTATGTTGTTTCCTGTTTTCTTTAAAAAAATTAAGAAAATATGCTTTTCTCTCCAACACATCAAAAAATTATTTTTCTCTCCCACATATATGTTCCCTCCGTGTTTATCTTCAACTAAGTAGATAATTATATGAATATATAGTTTTCAAATTAACAAGTTTCCCTTTCCCACCCATTCTAGTATAAAAATCTTAATTATTTATTATAAAATCTATATTCAAAATTTCTTTCGAATGAAGCCTAACTAGTTACAACAATATTTTTAAAACATATAACCGTAAAAATATTTACATAAAAAAGAGGGTGTTAGATAGATGGACAACTCCCATGCTCATGCCTAGGTGGCGACACCTGGGTATGTTTTTGTTCAATCCACCATTATCCAAATCTAGCCCAATAACAATTCACCCTAACTGACCGCTTCAGAGATGGGGAATCCAGCAGGCAAACAACAAAAAGCCACAAAGGGCCACAAGCCTAAGGCTATTGTAGGTGATTTCCTTCATTAGTCATTGGTCCGATCGCACAGCTCGCCACTGAATGATTCGATTAAATTTATTTGAACTTTAAAACAAATACGTCTTTATAAAAATAAAATAAATTTTGGTATACATTAAATATCTAAGAAAAATATATAAAAGTTTCTAATGAAATTGATTCATATTCAACTCCGATATAAATTTATAAAATATCGAGTAGAATTCAATTACTTTATGTATATTTTTCTAATTATTTAATTTTAATTCACATATTGATTTGAATAATAAATAATTAAAAGATTTAGAAGAGTTTGTTTTAATTATGATTAATATTTAATAGAGTTAAAGGTTAAAATCAATTTGAAATAGTTTTATTTTTGAAATATTATAATAAATATATATAACATTTTATTTTATAATAGTTTGAGAAAACATTGCCTTCTATTGTAAATCCCAGTATATTCTAATGCAATAATTATATATATTATATATAATATAATAATTTCTTTTAACTAAATTTAAATATTTAATAAAATATGATAAATTTTAATATATTATTTTGATAATAAATTGAAATTTTGAAGAAATAAATTCAATCACTTTTTAATTACAAAAAACATTACACTTGGTCATATATATATATGATCACGCAACCTATAAATCAAGCATCAGCATCAAATAAGAGAACATAGATTTAATGATAAATATGTTATGAGTGAAAGTGTTTTCTCATGGTATTTTTTCTGAAGTTATATATATATATATATATATATATTATAATATATTATTTAAAAAACATTAGATTGAATAACTTTTATCTCGCAAAAAATTTTTGGGATCGTGTATTCGAGTAGTGGGAGAAATGTTTAACATTTCTATCGCTAATAACTCTGGAAATTTTCAGTAGTTGTCTACGAACCCTAGGTTAAATTCCTAGAATGTTCAAAAAATATATAAAACTGGCTAAAGATTAAGCTAGATAGGCAGTGATTTTCCTATAAGTAATTAAGTAATTACACGCGTCAGTGAGTTTAGGGAAGACAAAAAAGCAAATATTCCCATATAGCATACTGAGACGTCCTGGAAGCCATACCAACATAAGAAAGTTAGGCGTAGCCTTTTCAAAAATGTCGAGCCAAGCGCTATGAGAAACTATTAATCTAATATGATAAATTGAGAGAGGGAGTTGGAATTTCATTGGGGTGGATCCTCTGCTAGAGCATTGATAATAACTAGTATGTGACACTATCAATATGATCTGAAGTCAGAATCATAAACCATATAGAACTCCACCAATGTTAATCTGCCCACGATAGCATTTAGATTGTATCTAGTGTCCCAGAGAATTTGTTAAATCTCCTCTTGTTCTGTAAATAACTGACAATTGTCAACTTTTTTGTCATGGATGACCATGTGAAGTAAGGATTCTAGCTAATGGTGTGCAACCACTGAGTGAAGAAAATGAAGCCTCATTTTTCAAGAACATCTGAGATCCAAAGTCTAGCTAAAGGTGTTACAACTGATTTTAGAGTCGTAAAAGTATGTCTAACCCCAAAAACTCTTTAGCTTCCAAGTGAAGAATCTCATTCCTCATCTATGGTGTGACATAATCAAAATGATAAGCCATGGAGTACCAACCAAAGAGACCCTGTGCATGAAGCACCACCCTAACGACTGGGTAGACGTTGTATGGGAGCCATGAGGCAATAGTGTGATGTGTATAAACAGGTGAAGGTTGGTCAAGTAGGAGACGATGATGAGGGATACTAATAAGAAATATTACACAAGTTTGAATACTGAACAAATGGTTGGGATCATCAAGCATAGAAAGGAAAAACAACTGAAAATGACTTACTACGTAAGCCTCCCTTCAAATTGAATTTGTAGAAGAGAATAACAGATTCAAACTAGGAGATGCAGATTACCCAAGACATGACCCATCATACTCTGAGGACAATATTCAAAATGTGCTAGAATATTGTACATCAAACACCAGTACATGACAACTAAATGATATACCCACAAGTCAATAATTTGTGAGGACGCAATGCGTAACACAACTACCACCTTAAAGGAGGGACACATCACTATGTTATAGAGAAACAAAACATAAAACATGGGAACTTGCAATAACCAGATATACTACAAAGGTGAAACGATCCACAATAGCCAATGAACTGAAAATAATAAATGAATCGTAAAGGTTGAAAATACATAGACATGCCTTCACAGAAATCATTGCACTGCAACATGGGTAACTAGGAGTCGAAGGAGAGTTGGAAATCTTTTTTGGTACTACTAACAATATTAAAAAACTTCTACGCTGGTACAAGGTCCATATGTTTATAAAGGAAAACCAACAAGAGAGGATCGAAGGGACAAGAGAGAAGGCATGAGCGAGAGAAAACCAAATAGGGATAAGTGTGTGTCATTGCACGGATGTTAACACCCACATTAAAAACCCAATTCATATGCAATATTCCTTAAGATGAAGCCATGATCAGTTATGATGGCCATAAACAACAAATAAGGAGAATGTCTAATTGAAACCCCTCCCCACCACATGCCCATATTTACATTGATTTGACAATGGTTGATGTGTTTGAGCTTGAAGGTGGTGTTGACGCCATGCAAGGATGAGGTTAGGATAGGTGGATACCTTGGACCTCATCCCCATTCACACCTTCCCTTTCACGAATGTCATTTGATGCATGATGATAATGGTAATTGTCATGCCTTTGAAACATTAATGTTAGCCCCATCCAAGTTTCTTAGAATAAAACTAAACTTGAAATTAATTTAGACTTAGCTGTAACACCTTCTCAATCTTTGAAAAATCATGTAAAAAATGTAAAAGTACAGATATACCTTCAAAGTGGTAAAATATTGCACCTGTACATGTACTTGAAGTCCCTCTCAATCTCTGAGAAATCATCTAAAAGTGGTAAAATACATCTGTACCTTTATAGTGGTAAAATGCACCTACATATATTTTAATGTTGAACTATCATCTATTTATTTATTGATATATATGAGAAATATTAAATTCCATTTAGTATGTCAATAATTGGATTATTGGCTTTTAATATAGATGAGATGTAAACTTATGGAACCCATCATTGATTTAGTTAGTACTAATTGCTCGCTTTTTATCTTGTTAATTGAATATCATACTAGACCCATCTAACTATATATCTATCATGTGCATAGATGTATCAACTCCCTCTAGGTGAAAACCTTCTTTTCAGAGTGTAGAATTTCAGAAAGATATTTACCTTGAGGGATTTGATCCCTCCTGGTGAATGATAGATTTGGATTTAGATGGATATAGGTTGGTTCAAGTTGAGGGAAATAATGACACATTTTTATATTATTATTATTATTTATAACTTTTAGATAAACTTCATACTTTGAAATTCACATTATAGTTTTATTTTATTGACATGATCATATCATTATCTTCTTTAATTTAGTCTATGTTTCTTGCCCTGAACGGTTGTACATCTATATTTCCATGCTTTTAGTGGTTTGTGTCTTTATGTGTTTGGATTTCGATTGTAATGTTTGTAAATGTTATAATAGTTTTGCTATATTTATATATGTGTACATAAAAGTATATTAGTAAATAGTTGGTGAAGAAGAAGGGAGACAATCTTATCAATAGTTTGTACGAGGATTCATACTACACATCTATTTCATTTAATTTTAGGTATCACAACGTTTTACAACAAATTAATTCTTAATAGTGTCCCTTTAACTCCATAATATCTCAACTTTTGTCACATTAGTAGTGACACTATTATTTTTTCCATCTTTTCATATCGATTATATGGAAAGGGTGGTTGAAATCATAAACCATTCAAATATTTAACTTTATCTATTGTAGTAAACGTCATCCTTGTCTCTCTTTCTCTCCAATATTAATAGGTTGAATTACTATAACATAAAAACCAATGCACATTGTCAATAATCGTTTGTGCTTACACTAAAATCAATGCACATTGTTACTCCAATCACTTTAAAATTGATGTACCACCATACATCCAGTTACATTAAATCATAAATCAACATCTACACTAAAATCAATGCATCTAATGCAAGCAATAAAATAGGCCTAGAAAACAACATCTACATCGAAATCAATGAGTCTAGTGTAAGAAATAAAAAAGAATTAGAAAACATCTACAATGAAATCAATGCCTCTAGTGAAATCAATAAAATAGGATTAGAGATCAATAGATACATCGAAATAAATGTATCTAGTAAAACAAATCAAATATAATTTGAAATCAACATCTACGCTGAAATCAATGCATCTAGTTCAAGAAATCAAACATAATTATAAATCAATATCTACATTTAAATCAATGCATCTAGCACAAGAAATAAAATAGGATTAAAAATCACCATCTACACTGAAAGAAGTATTATTCCCTCTCTTTCCCTCCATCTATATCTATATATCCCTCCATCTATACTTCTTTGTCTCTCTATCTCATCGACCCTCCCAAACCCACATGTTCTCTCTCTCCATATCTATCAATCTCTTCATCCCTCTCTCCCTCACTCTACCTCTCTCATCTTACCTTTCCTCACATTTATATATATATATATATATATAATAATATAATTATATATATAATATATATAATTATATATATTATATATATATATATATATATTATATTATATATATATATATATATATTTGTCTCTCGTTTGTATCTCTATATCATGCCCAAACCATACATACTCTTTCTACCTATCTATCTGTCCCTCGCTCCCTCTTTCTCCATCTCCCTCATCACTTCCTTTATATATCTCTCCACCCTTCTCTCTATATATATTTCTTCTCACCTCCCTCTCTATCCACCTCCAATTCCAATTCTCTCCCTCCCTCTCTCCTCTCTCTCACATCCTCTATCTCTTCCTTCATCTCTCTCCCTTTCTGTCTTGCCTTCATTTTTCACTCCCACTCTCTCTCTCTCTATCTCTCTCTCTCTCTCTCTCTCTCTTTTTCTCTCATGATCTCTCACGATCTCCCTCCCTCTCTCCTTCTTTCTTCTTATCTTCATCTCCCTTTCTTTGTCTCACTATCTCACCCCCAAACATACACACTTTCTATCCATCTCTCCGTTTTCATTCTCTCTCTCTCTCTCTCTCTCTCTCTCTCTCTCTCTCTCTTCATTTCTCTATTTATCTCTTTCTTCTTCCCTCCCTCTCTTCCCTTCAAAATCCATCTCTCTATCCCTCCCTCTATCCTCTCTCTCCCACCCTCACTTCATCATTCCTCTCTCTCCCATTCCCTCCTACCTCCCTCTCTCTTCCTTTCTCTCACTCACTCTATCTCTCCACCACTATCACTCTATGTATTTTTTCTTCACTCCCATATATATCTAGAGTTAATATATGGAAAAAATAAAAATAGATTAACTAAATGACACTCCAGGTGAGATATTTGGAGAGTGTAGAAATACTCATACACACTCTCTATTACAATGAGTCAGATGAGCCTCTACTATATAGGCTTTCATACTAACGGGTGGTTTGAACCACTCCCTATCAAATAGGATCTCAATCCTATTCTAAAGCAATGAACACATAAACATAGGAAGGCTTAACTTTCTCCATTAATGCTAACAGTCCCCTTTAATGGAGAAAGAGTTCACTAAAAAACTCAAATGACATATGATGCTTGCTAGTCTCAGTCTCGGCTAGGCTTACAATGGTAAAAGACAAAGCTTTCATTTTTGTCTTCTTTCAGTAGAGCCCATAATTGTTCATTTTTGGATGAGGCTTCATCTTCACTTTCTTTGCCATGAGGTAGTGTTGTATCTTCACCTTATTTCTTCCCTTGTGAAGGAAAGCTTGAATTCTTATTCTCGCCCTTCTTAGAATTATGGCAGGCTAGATAGGTGAATTTTCCTTCTCACTATTTCTAGTGTCAACCATCTAAATGTCAAAGATGATGTCTTCATCATTCATTAATGAAACTTTTGTGTTGACTTCATAAAGACATGATGTTTCAAGCCATGCTTCAAGAAACTTCAATTCTTGTTCAAACTTCATTGTTTTTTCTTGCCTCCCAATTTCTGTACAAAAAACAATGTTAGGTTTATAAAGAGGACCACATTTGCTTTTATGAGCAAATCTTGAATTCTTATTCTCGCTCTTTTCATAATTATGGCAGGCTGGATAGGAAAATTTTCCTTCTCACTATTTCCACTGTCAACCATCTGAATGTCAACGATGATGTCTTCATCATTCATTAATGCAACTTCTGTGTTGACTTCATAAAGACATGGTGTTTCAAGCTATGCTTCAAGAAACTTCAATTCTTGTTCAAACTTCATTGTTTTTTCTTGCCTCCCAATATCTACACAAGAAACAATGTTAGATTTATAAAGCAGACCACATTTTCTTTATATTCCTGCTCCTTTAAGAGAGCGTTCATTTCTCCATCTCTTCCTACTTCATCATTTCTACTGACATAGTTATTCCTTCAGTCTGTTCACTTTGTTCTGTTGCAACCATGTTCTGCATTTGATCTATATGTGAATATAGGCCTTCCTTCCCACCAAACAGTAATTCATGAATAAGATGTTTTTCAATCATCAAATTGATCCACTAATCATGAGATATATAAGTCTCCTCAAAATTGATTTTTGCATCTAGAAAAATATCAAGTTCTACAATAATGGATGTGTTTTCATCATCACAAGACACACATTCATCACCCATCATTGCACCTTCAGTTTCACAATCAAATATGGGATAATTTTCAACAGCAATATCTTCAACATCATTGCCCTCATTCAAATGACATTTCATTTCTAACACATCCCATAAGAATTTTGCACTAAGAACCTCTCTGTATTGATATATTATGTTGAGTATGATGTTATCATCTAATGCAAATGTTATAAAACTTAATTATGATGCATCTGCACTATCAAGATAATCCAGTAAATTTACCTTCCATAATGCTATTTTTATTTCATTTGCCCATATTTCATAATTCATACCTAAAAAAGACGTTAAATCTGGAATTAACCATTTAATAATCTCACGAAATTCCAAATCTGCATCTTGATCAACTAATTCCATCAGCGTCAACTTGAAACAAATCACTATATTTAGCAAAACAATATTTTTCATTTCTCCTTTCATGCTTTCTCCTTACTTTTCTTCCAAACTCTTTCAATTTACTTTGAAGACCCATTTTTTCCCCAATCAATTTCTGATCTGGAAATTGATTCACGACAGTGAAATTCCAGCGTAGCCAAATTCTCCACTAGAACTCGGATATCTCCACAACTATATGGCTCCACCAATAGATCAAACAGTCTCCTCTTCAAGAAAATACGCCTCTCTAGCATAAGTCTGAATGCAGACACCACTCCACACACAAAGGCTGCTTCTTAACCATCCACAATGATTGCTCTTCTAAAAATGGTCCACGAATTTCGAATAGCCCAAACAAATTTCCTATATTTAAGCTCATTTTATTTTCTAAGAAATCATTCTCCGTTAAGAATTGAACACCAAAAAAATAATTCTTAAGAAAAAATCAAAGAATTTCCTTAGATTTAAGCCATTAAACCGTTCAATTCTTTAAATCTTGAGCAACATTGGATCCTAACATCCCGTGCATGGATTGGAGAGCAATAGTAAGAAACAAAGCTTGGCTTTTACCACCGAATTGCGCATAAAAGGAATGCTATCAATAATGCTCAGCTCCAGTAAAGGTATATATCCATGTTGACCATCACTCGGCTCATTCACCTAGTCCAAATCACCAACAAATCTCAAACAGATCTGCTCATTGGTTAAACAAAGTCCGAACATAGAAAAGGATGAGGCAACGCTCACACAGAGAAGCTACCCACACTGAGTCTGCTCCACGCACAGGATGACTCACCAATTGGTAGTCACACTAATTACTCACCTTCTGCTCTTATCCAGAGCATGTAGATTACAACAAATAGATCAAAGATTTCACGGTCAAAAGTATCCAATGGGTCTTAGCTTTTCAACAATGCATGATGGTCGATTCCTTTCACACACCCAGGCCACTCAAACACTTCCACGGGCTCAACTAGGTGGCTAAAAAATACAAAACCGACCTCATTTTACTACACACTCCTCTGATTTGGTGACAATTTGCTTGCACCTCCTTGCGGCCTCGGGGCATGTCTCCAGCCTTCAATCCATGGAAATATGGCAGCGAAACCCCTCACCACACAAACAATACTCAGCTTCCTTCTGATCTTCTCCATGTAGCTTTTCCAACAACATATTCGTGGCGACAGGACTCTACGTAGCGCAAGTGCCCAACCTTTATGTAGCTAACATGAATTCGACCTACGCTGCTCCATTTCATCCTCTAGACAGCCAACAAAACTTTGACCTCTGCTGCTCCACTTCGACCTCTATGGAGCCGAATCGATTTTGATCTCTACTGCAGCTGAGCGATGGATATGAGCCTCTAGTGAACTCTTCAAGCATGTGGCTAGGTTAGCACGCAATTCCTCTACACAATTCCACCACAACTATTGTCACTCTCATGCTGGTCAAGGGTTATTCAGAAACATGGATTTAAACCATGCCCAAGCCAGTACGCAGCTCTCTCACCAAATGAAAGAAGTTGATGGCTCGACCCAAACGAAAGAAGCTACTACATCCCACAATGGGCTGCGGATCCTCTCTCCCTCTTACACTCCTACGTAGTCAAATTTTGTTTAGGGATCCGGTCTCAAGTCATTGATTCAAACACAATGCAGATTCGACACATTGACTGTCAAGAAAATCTCCTTCACTAGATCTCCTCTAGTGGCCCTGTATTTATGGCTGAATGTGCATCTAACATCACGCACATGCATCCTCCCAGCAGCCACACTAGGCTAATATCAGGGAACAATATTGTAGTTTCTGAGCAGAGGTCGACTTTTTACCTCCTCGATCAATAACACGACAAATTCCAGCGATCCTGATTTGACATAGAGAGAGAGAGGGCTCCTCCTTTGTTTGCTCACATACTCCCTCTCAACTCTAGCTTTCAGCATACCAAAAACCCTCCACAGTAGTTGCTTCTAGGGACCAGATTATTAAAAATACAACCTAATCCTGCCTGGAAAAGCATTAAACCCTACCTATGCCTGAACGATTTGCCACAATATCAACAACAAAATCGTCAATCCACAACTCATTCCACAATCGATTCGTTGCTAATTGTCTGTGGAGATAATCGAAGTTGTTAGATGAAGGGGGTGGATGAGGATCAAAGCCCCTTACTAGGCATGGAATGCCAACCAAACCCATTTTGCCGCTGCGTCCACCAATTCACGCATCCACACTCCAAAAAAAAAGGTCGCTGCTACTGTGGAGATCAGAGGCACGCTTAGCTGCTCTCCTGCAACTCCAAACTAATCCATGATCTTCCTTCCAATTATCATGCAGCCATTAACATGCAGCATGGTAATGTTGTTGACAGGCAACACACAACACTTCCTCTGTCGATGTTTGGCCAT
The DNA here is from genome assembly GCA_000404065.3 of Pinus taeda. Taxonomy (NCBI): domain Eukaryota; kingdom Viridiplantae; phylum Streptophyta; class Pinopsida; order Pinales; family Pinaceae; genus Pinus; species Pinus taeda. The sequence goes on from APFE030671661.1 coordinate 88,547, forward strand.
CCGCCCTCCTGGTGATCTGGCATCCGCACTTCACCTCGGCATCCAACAACCGCCACCAAGGTGCAACCTTCTCTCGGCCTCCACAATAAAAATCGTGTTAGATTTCTCCATTAATGCTAACAATATATATCATGATATATTATAATATAAAAACTTTAATGTTATATTAAATTTAGTATTATAATAATCTAAAGTTACTAAATTTAATATATTAATATCATAATATATTAATATTTAAATATTATATTTAATAATAATATTAATATGAATATGAGTATTTTAATAATATTATTTGATTTAATGATGATTTTTCCATAACACGATAACAAAATTTATAGCCATTCTAGATCCATCTTAACTCCCGATCTAGCAAGTGCCCAAAGGGATTAAATTTCTTTTCACTTTAAAATGAATTTACAACTCAAAAAATTTGATCCCTCTTGGGGCTTGGTATATCGTAAGTTAAGATGGATATACACTAGTTTAATTATTATTTATAGTTAATTATAAATGTTAATATTAATTTCACGTTTATTTATTAATTTTATTTTTGTTTTGCTTTTATGGAGTAAAAATGCTAAAAATTGCAACATCTCTAACATAGTGGGATCAAATGCTTAAATAGGAGTTACGTTTACTTATGAACCTCAAATATAAAGAACATTTTTAATAGAAAATGAATGAGGTAAATGTGAAATCTTGTAAAATATAATATTATATGTTACCCAATATTTATTATTAGCCCCACCTAAAACAAAATGGCAATGGGTGGGGAAATTACTAATTAAAATGCAAAAGTATTCCATTTTACCTAATATTTCCCATCACACCCAAGCCTAAATATTGCATTCTACTTAATATCCCCCTCACCCTTTCTAATTTTATTTGAGTTTGATTATTTTTAAAATTCAAACATAAAGAAAAAATTCAATAGGAACTCGACTTGTTGAGGGGAAATACTGGGTAAAATGTAATATTAGAGTATTATATTTTATGCAATATAACCTAGTAAAAAGTGGATGGAGGTAGGCCAAAATATTAGATGAAATCTATCAATTACATTTTTCCAATATATTCCTCCCCTAGACAAATGAATTGAAATATTAATTTGCGTTATTTACACTAGTTTTTTGACCTGAAAACCGCTAGGGCACTTCTATTGTGCAGGGGTTACCCATAAAGTTTATGATTTCAATAAATTCCTCCCGGATTTTAGAGAAAATAAACCAGAAAAACCCACCGGGAAAACTTCCAAAAAGTCTCACTAAAGACCACTCATTTTATTTATCTCCAACATTGATTGTTGAAGTAACCTTATTAATTTTTTTCAAAAGTAACATTATACACAACATCTTTGGAATATATTATCCAACATACACACATTAGCACAATAAAACTACATCAAATTATTATTTTCAAATATTACCACTTTGACATGGAAATATTTGTTTTTAAAAATTTTAATACATCCATAGGATATGGTTTTTCCTTTTAAAACATTATTTTATTGAAATAAATATTAAAATATTTAGGAGCTGATTCTTTGTGTTCAATTAACCTTTCTCCTTTCATGTAAGAAATCATATTGGCTTTAGTAAAGAGTAAAATTGTTTAAAATTTTACCTATTTTCGAAATTTAATGTGGTAAAACCCTTTATTGAAGGTAAATTTATGATTCATTTAAATTCAACCTATATAATATACAACTATAAAATATATATGATAGAAGAACTATTAAACATATTTCACAATTGTATTGTAGTTTTTCTTATTTTTGTTTAGAGAGAATATTAATTATTTTTATTTTTTTATTATTACAATAATAATAATAATGTAACTCTCGAAGAAATTATTCTATGCTTATGAACAAAGTTAATGGAATAAAGAACTATTAAACACATTTCATAATTGTATTACTTTTCATTTTAGTTTAGAGAAGACCTAATTTTTTATCTATTTTTATGATTACAATAATGTAACTATGACAACAATTATTCTAGTTCTAATGAACAAAGTTAATTGAATATCCTATTATTCTAGTATCGATGAAATAAAGGTAAATAGAGTGAACCAACTAACAAAATTGTTAATGAAAAAAGTTAATTGAATATCATATTATTCTATTATTCTATTCTGGATGAATAAAAGGTAAATATAGTGAACCAACTACCAAAATTGTCATCGCTACAAGCTAGCGCAAATGATAGAACGAAGCATGTGGAGTGACCCCATTGAACCTGTCTCCATCACTGATGGAAATTGATGGGAAAATTAACGTGTTTCAATCAGTCATGGGAAAATTGTCTTGCACAGGATGATTTTTGCATGAGATATAGTTTAAAATTTTACAAATCACTCAAAGGTTCCTCTTTGAAATTATAAAACTCGACTTAGATTCATCTTCACTCCGGATCTATGAACAACGGAGAGGGATTAAATCTCTCGAGGTGCAAACCTCTTTTTTTGAGTGTAAAACTAAGGAAGATTTGCACCTCGAGAGATTTGATCCCTCTCAGCACTAGATAGATGTGAGGTAGGTTAAGATGGATCTAGGCTAGTTTCAAATATGTGCACTCATACAAAATTTGTTGAACATACAATCATTTTAATCATTTTAAATATGCTAAATGTGTCTAATATTAACTGTGTCAATTTAACTTTAACATTTCTTAGTTTCCTCAATTTGTTGAGATGAGAGAGAATATTACTAACTTAATGATGAAAAATGATGAAATACAAATTTTGAGTGAAAAGCGACAATGTAACAATGTTGAAGGATAGAAAATGTGAATAATAAGAATATAGTGAATTACAAACAATCTTCATTTGCGATCAATCTAAAACTAGTTTCTTATACTCTTGTTATCGTCAAACATATTAGTTATTTTCTATTGTCGTGATTGAATGAAAATTGATTAAAAATGTTGAACAATGCAAAATGGGAATGATAAGAATGTAGCCAATTAAAAATAGTTTACAATTTTAAGAAGTCCTTTGGGGTAAGTGAACATTTTATTTAGGATGAAAATTCAAGTATTGTATTTATGGTTGAATTAATTTAACAAAGAGATATAGAATGGGGGGAGAGGGAATAAGAGAGAGGAAAAGATATGGAGGGAGGAAGAGATATAGATATGGAGAGAGAAGTGTTAGAGAGGGAGAGAAGGGGAAAAGAGATAGAGAGATAAAGAAGGGGACACAATGGGTTATAGAGATATAAATGGAGGGGGGAGATATGTCCTTACACTAAAATCCATGCACACTATTAATTTAATTACTTTAAAATTAATGTACAACATACATCTAGTTGCATCAAATCAGAAATCAACATTTACATTGAAATCAATGCATCTAGTGCAAATAATCAAATAGGATTACAAATCAAATTGTACACTAAAATCAATGAATCTAGTGAAAACAGTAAAATAGGATTAGATATCAACATCTACAGTAAAATCAGTGCATCTAGTGAAAAAAATCAAATTGGATTACAAATCAATATCTACATTGAACCCAATGCATCTAGTGCAAGCAATCAAATAGGAGTAGAAGTAAACATCTAAACCAAAATCAATGCATCTAGTGTAAGGTATTAAATAGGATTGGAAATCGACATCTACACTAAAATTAATGCATATAGTGCAAGAGATCATATAGGATTACAAATCAATATCTACACTAAAACCAATGCATCTAGTGCAAGCAAACAAATAGGAGTCAAAATCAAAATATACATTGAAATCAATGCATCTAGTATAAGGTATTAAATAGGATTAGAAACCAAGATCTACACTAAAATCAATACATCTAGTGCAAGCGATCAAATAATATTAGAAATCAGCAACTACACCAAAATAAAGATATCTATTTTAGTGAAAAGCCAAAATATTCATGACTTTCTAGATATAACTTCTATATCTATATTTTCCTCTCTCTATCTCTTTCTTCTTCCCTCTCTCTCCACCTTCCATCCTATGTCTATCTCCCTCCTTCTCTCCTTTGCTCTCTACCCCTCCTTCTCTCCCAAGTCTCTCCCTTTCCACCTATCCCTATCTTTCTCTATCTTTCTCTTCTTCCCTCTACCCGTCCTTCCATCTATATCTATACCTCCCTCCATCTCTCCTTTTTTTCTCTCTATCTGAGCCACCTAAATGCATGCCATGCTCTCTCTCTCTCTCTCTCTCTCTCTCTCTCTCTCCTATATATATATAATTATATATAAGATATATATATATATATATATATATATAGCTTCCTCCCTCCCTTTATTTGTCTCTCTCTTACCCCACCACTCTTATCTTTATCTCAATCCCTAAACATATACTCTCTCTCTCTCTCTCTCTCTCTCTCTCTCTCTCTCTCCCCATATCTATCTCTCTCCTATCTCTCAAGTCCTCTCCTTCTTCGTTACTCTCTCTCCCTTTCTCTCCCTCCTCCCTCTGTCTCTCCCCCAATCACACACACTTTCTCTCTCGATCCTCCAACTCTATCACTAGCTCATTCTCTCTTTCCTTGTATCTCTCCCCCTCCATATCTATGTCTACCTATCTCTCTCTTCCCCTTCTTTCCATATCTCTATCCTATTCTTTTCTCTCCCTTCCCTCATCTCTTCTCTTCCTCATTCCATCTTCATGTTGAGAAAAATAATGAGAAAGGAGATGGGTGGGGGGGGTGTGAATCAGTGTTTAAAAATCACTAAACTTTTCAATTTCATATCCATATTTCTATAAGTGAATTTACTGAAGGAAACATGAGTATGTATGCCATTGTTATGAAGAAAACTAGCATATATCCAATAAACTTAATTTTCATTTAATTCATCATCTATTTAACTTGAGACAGTGTAACAAAACCTCATTAAACATTGATTAAAAAGTAAGCATGTGTAGTAAGAATAGAATACACCATCACACATAAGAAACACATCAACACACATGAATACCAATATTTTTAGGTGGAAATGCAATGTGTGAAAAAACCACCATTGCTATTGTCTCTGTCTTCTTTTCATTATAAAGAAAAACTTATTAAAATATTGTACTGGTGAAAACTCATACAATCACGAAGGCACCCACTTGCCGAATGCTACAACCATCTCTCGTTCTCAAACACCCACTAGAAGGGAGCCCCAACCCCCTGATCTTGTTTACTAATACCCATCGAAAGGGAGCTCCAACCCCATGACCAGATTTACTAGCTACCACTCGAGGGAAGCTTCAACTTCCTCACTAAAGGCTCCAACCCTCAACACCTCCATGGGACATGTTTCAAAAATTTTCATACTAGATTCACATGATACAACACATCACAACTGTAGGCCATGTTTCATCAAATTTTCATATTGGACCCACTACCATCATTTACATCCAAAACCAAATTTCAAAACTAAAAAAATAATAATTGTAACTGAATCATTGAACCAACCAATCACTAATCCAAATGAATCAACCAATGACTAAATAAAATGAAACCCAAATCAAAAAACTTGTTCTTAGATAACCAAAGAAGATAGGTCATTGTACCCATGTTCCTAATATTGAACCCAAGAATTGCATAAAATTATTGAATCAACTGAAATCCATGATCAATAAACTATCATAATATATACGCTACTTTATTGTACCAAACCCGTCTGTATACATGACTTCCTTGAAGCATACTCACATACAGATCCCAAAACATTGAAACCTAAAACTGAACCATTGTCAATCAGAAATGAATACTAAATTGTACACACATCCACTACATCATTATGAAATAACCAGAGCATCATCATTGATGTTCAACCATAAATAGCTACTAGCTTCATCATTCTTCAATCACTCAATGCCCAATCAAAACATAATTATTAAGCCCGGATCATGGAGTAAGGCTTCACTAACAGACAACAGAAACACAACAAGACTGATTAAACTGATCAAACATATTTTTCATCAAAACCTTAGTTTATATACACACTTTCCTTAAAATATTTCTGTGTGTATATGGGCTTTTCAGGAAAAAACCTCGTGCATAGATCAGAATATATACATGACTTACTAGTATTAAACCCACATTTGTACATTCCACTCAGGTTATCAAGCTCGCTTACATATCTACAATTATTGTTACAAACCTTCGTTGCATCATAAAACTTCAAACATACTCAGATCTCAGCATACCTAGAGAAATCACATGCCAAGACACTATCATCACTGATCAAATAAACCCAGAATCAAAATTGTCATCTCTAATCTATTTGATGTGACCCATGATCAAGTTCCTAGGTGAAAACTTAGTTTTATATCAAACAAATAAATAATAGCCCATTACGTGCACACATGCTCTAGATCAAATTATTCATGAAATATTCATCACTTGCAAACCCTACCACGTTGATCTTCATCTCCTCATATACATTAGCCCTTATCTAATACCATAGGTCAAAACCATACTAATGTCGATTGTATTCTTAGATGGGATCAAATGTCCATAGTTGCGATCAAAACCATTGGTGAGTACCATGGTAAAGACCTTTGATATTTAGAATACTAAGATATGGAAAGTGTATGTACCTTTTGTTAGGCCCCTATACTACTAGAGTAACCCCTTATTGTTATTAGTACAACCCACTTATTATATTGATGTACCCATGTAGCACCCATATTGTTACTATTGTGCCCCATAGAAGCCCACTATTATTATTATTGTGCCCTTACATTATTATTGTTATGTCGGCTCTGGTTATGTTATGAGCCCTTAGACTCATATATATAGAAAGGAGGTATTTTCATTTGTATCATCCAAGAATTGTTCATTTATGTAATGTAAAGGAGGTTGCCCCCTCGAAGAGGCTGAATTCTAAGTCGTTGATCTATCTTTTCTATCTTT